>APFE031535532.1:0-14000 GCA_000404065.3 Pinus taeda | reverse complement strand
AAGTAAAGGTTTGGATCAACATTTCTTCGAGTGAAGCCCAGCTTCATCAAGTAACTATCCATCCTCTCATACCAAGCTTTGGGTGCTTGCTTTAACCCATAGAGGGCTTTCTTCAACCTGCAGACATAAGTGTCTCGATCTTGAACTTCAAATCCCAGAGGTTGTTATAAACCTCTTCCTTTATTGCATCATGTAGAAAAGCAGTTTTGACATCCATCTGATGAAAACTCCATCCTTGCATAGCAACAAGGGCTATGATGGATCGAATGGTGGTATATCGTGCCACAGGTGCAAATATATCGTCATAGTCAATTCCTTCCTTTTGAGAGAAGCCACGGGCAACAAATCTTGCCTTAAACTTTTCAGCGCTCCCATCAGATCCATGTTTAATCTTGTAGAGCCATTTAGCGGTGACAACATATTTGTCCTTCGGTCTCGAGACCACATCCCAGACATCATTCTTCATAATAGCCTCATATTCTTCATGCATAGCATCCTTCCAGACTTGATGCTTGATGGCTTCCTCAAAAGATCCAGGTTCAGATTGTACAATAGTACTCATGGCAGCTAGATACCCTTGGTATCTACACGGCTTCTTGCTTTCTCGGAATGTCCCCCTTGGGGCAGCATGACCCTCAGCATCTTCGAGGGTGTCCCTGAGCCATGATGGCCTCTTTCTTAGAGAAGGGGAAGGATCAATAGGGTCCATTGGCCCTTCAACATCAGGCATAGTCTCATCCTGGGGTTCTTCCAGATTTCCAGGTCTTTCTTCATGATTTTCTTCAGATCTAGGAAGATCTACTACTTTCTTCAGGGAAGCATCTTCGTCAAAAGTGACATCATGGCTTATCTCTACTTCCCTTTGACCAGGTACATAGACTCTATATGCCTTAGAAGTCTCACTGTAGCCCACAAACATTCCTTTCTTCCCAGTAGCATCCAGCTTACTTCTCTTTTCTTTTGGCACATGAAAATAGACAGGACATCCAAAAATTCTAGAATGTGAGACATCAGGTTTCTTACCAGAGAAAACCTCTTTGGGAGTTTTGGAGTCCAAAGCGGAATGAGGGCATCGGTTTTGAATGTACACAGCAGTATTTGCAGCTTCTCCCCACAGAAACTTTGGTAGACCCTGGTCACATAGCATGGCACGGGCAGCTTCTACCATTCTGCTCAGGAGTATATGCAGTGGTAGTCTCCCTCTTAATGCCAGCTTCTCTGCAAAAGTCTTTGAACTCATTTGACTCATATTCAGTGCCATTGTCAGTCCTCAAAATCTTGATCTTCTTTCCGGTCATATTTTCCACCAAGGCTTTGAAGGTACGGAACCACATGAAAGCCTCATCCTTCTTCTTCAAGAAGTATATCCAGGTTTTGCGAGAGAAGTCATCAGTAAATGTCATATAGTAAGAATATCCCCCCAGGGATGTTACAGGCAACATACCGGAAATATCAGAATGGACCAGTTGCAATATCTCAGATGTCTCCGTGACACTTGAGGGGAAACGTCCCCTTGTATGTTTTCCTTCAGCACAGCCCTTACATACACCTTCATGATTATTTCCAAAATCAGGCATCCCTGTCACCACCTTCCTTTCTTCGAGAAGAGCCTTGTAATGAAGGTGTCCAAATCTTCAGTGCCATAGTTCGGTTTGATGGATAGTATCACAAGTCATAGCTCCCAACGGACTCCCTCCAACCTGGTAGAGTGTACCAACTCTAAAACCAATTGAGATAGCTTCCTTGAAGCTCTTCTTCCACATGAGTACCTTTCCATCAGAGAAAGTTACATTGAATCCTTTGTCTTCCATGGCAGATACAGACACAAGGTTCTTCTTCAATTTGAGTACATAGAGTACATCTTGTAGACGAAGGACTTGTCCTTGAGACAAGTGGAGGGTCACAGTCCTGGTCCCTTTCACAGGATAAGTGGCATTATCCCCAAGGATAATTTCTAGATTAGTATTCCTTTCAACCATGTCAGAAAGTGTTTCCTTGAATCTGGTGATGTGTCTTGAGGCACCACTGTCGATTAGCCAGACATCCATAGTGTCGAGCGGAGATGCAGCTGAGAGAGCAGATACTAGAATATACTCATTTCTTTTATCAACAACATTAGACTCCTCATACCTGGTATTTCTGGTTCTTTTAGAAGGTTGATTGTTTCCTCCAAAGTGAGCCTTCCTCTTTCCTTTGTATTTGTCATTTCTTCGATTCCCATTCCTTCGGTTGTTGTTGTTATCGTCACGATCGGGAGAATCCTTCTTGAAGGGGCATTCTCTAGCATAGTGTCCAGTCCTATGGCAGGTGAAACATTTACCCTTCTTCTCTTGAGTCTTAGTCCTTCCTTTGTCCTTAGAGCCACCAGAGTTCTTCTTTCGGGAATGAGCAGCATAGGCAGCATTTCTTTCATTATCAAATTCCTTCATCCTTGTTTCTTCTTGCATACATCTAGACAGAAGCTCATCGAAGTTAGGGATGGTATTATTGTTGAGAATGGTAGTTGTGACTACTTTCCATTCATATGGAAGTCCTCCAAGTGCGGTGAGAACCATCTCACGATCAGCTATTGTCTCCCCAATAGCTAGCAGATTGTTCCTGGTTTCGGTCAACTTCATAAAGAAAGTTTGAATAGACTCGTCTCGGCCCTTCTTCATATTCTTCAACTTGTTCTTGAGGAATATCACTTGGTTCACATTGTTCACTCGGAACATAAGTATCAGTTTGTCATACATCTCCTTGGATGTGCCTAGTTCAGATATGTAGGCAATCAGATTCTTATTTATGGATTCCCTGATCAGCAGCTTTGCTCTGATTTCTCCCTTCTTATACTTGGTTCTAACAGCAGCAAAGGCATTTGATGGAGGTTCTTGAATCTTCCCTGTCACATGACCTAAGAGATCATGATCTTCCAATTTGAGATCTAATAACATCTTCCAGGCATTGAAGTCATCACTTCTAGTCAGCTTGTCATTCTCCCTGAATTCAAGACTAGTCAGCTTGTCATTCTCCCTGGAACCCATTTCCTTCGATGATGATTGCTATAGATAGAGTTTGTCTTCAGCTCAGCTCCGATACCATGTAAAGTTTTGAAGATGTTCTATGCTAAGAGCAATTTCACTTTTCTCATAGCAATCATACAAGAAGTTAAGCAAAATGCAGATAGAACATATAAGCAGATCTTACAGAAGACAAATCAGAAACAGTAAAAATGTGTGTGTTCGTTTCGACGGTCAACAGGATGCTTCAACCAGCAAAGTCTCCTTTGGTCAGTCAGCCCAGCATGTGTCACAACAATCCTCCAACCAGTAGATGAGTCAACCCAAGTCAATTCTACAAAAGTCAACGTTGTCCTGAAAAGTCAACGCAGGGGCAGCAAGCTAAAAGTCAACGCAGCAGCAAAACAGTCAACTCTTTGACCTCAATTTTTGTGCCAGATAGTATGGCCTTCAAAAATCGAACTTTCCACCAATTTTCAGCTTGATTGGACCAAGCGTTGACCAAAGTCAAAGCTGGTCAAACTTTCTGTGAAACCCTAGCAGCACAAAGTCCGTACGGTCTGACCTCTTCGTCCTTCCCACGTGTGGCTGAAATTCGTCCTCCAGGTAGCTCGTACTCTCTAAGATGAGAGAGGAAGATGTGAGTTGAGTTGTGATCAAATTCTCTCCAACTTTTCCTGTATACATATCCATCAATGGGGGTGTGTGACACATCTATTGGGCATGTGAGCCTACATGACAAAACTGACCGACCATGCACATATAATTTATTAAGAATAATAAATTCAAAATATAAGTTCTGCTCATCGGATTAAGACTATTTTTATATGGATTTTACACCTCTCAGAAAGAGGAATCCAACAAAAATATTAGCCTCTTCATCTGAGCATCAGAACATGGAGTTTGGATCTAGTTGTCCAAATTTAACAAGTGTCTTGATGTAATCTCCATTGTTTTGACGCCTTAATTTTTCTGGCTGTCATAGTTCCTTTTGACTCCTACAACCTTTGTTTGAGACCTTCGAAGGAATAGTTGTTGAACTCTATCAAACTCCTCTTGAGGCAGAGAGTCAATCCCTTTGTTAGTTCCTTGTTCTAGAAACTTTTCTAGTCCAAGGTTCTCCCTTTCGAGAATCTTTGGTAGGTCTTGGTCCTCCGTTCCTCCCTCACTTCGAGTAGTCTCCTAGTCCCTTCCAAGTCCCATAGTGCTTGTTGGGTCCTCCTTTAGCTCATTTTTTACCTGTATGATATCCATCCTATCCTTTTTTTCTTTCTCTGTATGAATGTCCTTCAGTTCCTTATTCTCTCCATTCTCTCCCCCCACCCCCTTCTTCTAAAATCTCAAAACTATTGTCACTTGGTGGATTCTTATTGCTAGGTTTCTTTTGGTGCTTCTTTTCTGCTCCTTTCCCTCTGCCTCCCACTTTGGTGAAACCTTCAGGGTCTTTTCCTATGTTGTTTTTCAGGTTGTCATCTTCTTTTTTGAGTGGGCAGTCTCTAAAGAGGTGCCCATGTTCATGACATTTATGGCATATGAATGGGATGTGTTCGTAGTCAGCCACCTATACCCATTCCTCACCATATACCTCTAGGATGACTTCATCTGGGAGTGATCCCCATAAGTCCATTTCTACACATATCCGGGCGAAGGATGTATACTTACCTCGCAAAGTCGCCTCTCATATCTTTATAAAATGTACTAATTTTTTACCTATAGCTTGTAAGGATTCCAATAGTGAGTAATCTAAAGGTGAGGAGTATAATCTAATTCATATCGAGACCGACGTGAACGTTTCTCACTCTGGAACAAAGTTCATCATCCAAGGTCACATGTAGAGGCCTACAACAGCATAGAAGTAGGGTCCTCCTTCGAATACTTTGTCTTTATCCTCCACATTAGTGAAAATCACTGTAAAAAACCTCTGGACCCAAGATGTATATTTATTTCTCCTTTTGGTTTCCACGTGTTTCTTATCCATGTGTACAGTGCTTTCTCAATGGACCAAATACCCATAAACTTGCATATGACCACATAGGTTGGCATGTGACCTCTGTGCACCTATAGTGCATGATCATTTAAGACCACCCGAGGTTTGATATTAGACTTGGGCTTGTAGGGTCCCATTCTAGATCTACCCTCCATTCTCTAACTACTGTCTCCAACTTGCGTTTCCTTTCGTGTCTCCTTGTGGGTCCCTTCCTTTTCATGGGATTTGTTTCTTTCGGGATTTTGGGTACTAGCTTTCTTTGTCTCTACCTCCATTGAATTCCAGAGCTTGTTCAAACTTGTCTCTGTGCCTCTATTTGAAACGACGCCACTATAGGAGGGAGTGGAGCTCCCTCCTACATGCCCCTCCATAGTTACCACCTCGCTTCTGCAAGTCGCTTCTCCCAAACTCGTTCTTCCAACCACTGCTAAAGAAACTGATTTTTTTCATTTGCATCAACTCTATCAAAATGTTGAAAGTTAACCCAACCATATTTGATCTCTATCAAAATCTTGAAAGTTAACCAAACCTCATATCAAATTTAAAAAACATAAGTATGTGTCAAGTATAAAAATAAGCTTCTGCATCATGACAACATTTAGCCTCATCCAAAATTTTTCAATCATACAATATTACAATTTAAAACCCATTCTTTATTCACTCAACTGTATCCATCTCTACAAATCTCTTATACAGTGACGTGTAGCAAGTTTTCTTTTAATATGACTCCCATAACTTAGACATTTCGTACAATATAACAATTTTTAAAAACACATTATTTATTGACTGAACTGCATGCATTTCTACAAATCTCTTATACGATGACCTACTCCAAGTTCATTTTTAAAATTATTAAAGTAACTGAAATAATCATATAAATATAACTATATGGAATGTGAAGATAAATAAACTGTATATAATCTAAAATGGGATGCATATATTAATATTAAATCCTTTTTACAGAAATGAATCCATTATGATGTTATTTTCATGGAGTTCAGATTGCCAACAACCAGCCAACTCGTGCTTAAATCACAGCCAAAATCAACATTGCCAAAACATCATACGAGATGTTCCAACCCATGGTAATTTCATATCTCACTACTTGGATACATTCCATTCATCCAGCTGAAGGCCTGCTAATGACTTTTGCGGACCGTGAGGAGGCTAATGAGCTACTTACACACATGTAAGATTATTCTTAGCCCAGTATTTATTCAGATTTTCTTAAGTGTTAGATAACTTTAACATACACAAGATAATATTCATGTAAAGACTTGACATCAATTACATTCACATAATAATATAGATCAAGTAAAGTCGCTCATCAATACAACATTATTTAATAAACCCATTATTCATCACAGCATAAAGAGCATTATAAGAGAAGTAAATGTATAAACACAAGAATTTCTATAATAATCTTCTTTATTGATAATGAGTTAATCTTACAGAATCAAGAATGTAAGGGTGTGCGTACTGAGGTGCACACCCTGCTCTAGGCCTTTGTGGACACAACTGAATAGCCTTTCTTCTACATTCTACACTAACATAGACTCCTTTTGTTGTAGGCATAGACATCTTATATTCTTCTTCTATCATTATTATGCCTTAGACTTTCTAAGACATGCCTATTGATACTTCAAAAGGTAGTCTTAACTTACATAAAAGAGGGTAAAAACCATTTTTTGATACTTTACTTAACTACTTGCTCCACGACCGCAGCCACAATTTCTGCAGACTTTACATCTTTTTACATAAAACATGGGATTTTTCCCCAAAACTTGGGCTTCTACCTCAAAATTGACCTAAGGGATCTCTTCCCAACAATTAAAGTAAACAAATATAACTGTTTAGTATTGTAGATAAAGGAGAAATATTAAAATATATAATAAAATATGAAAATTTAAAAGAAATAGATGACTATCTAAAAGCATCAATCCAATTGAAAAACATTAAGTGCTAATTATAACATTGTAGCAATTAGCCTTATCAAATATCGTCCATCCACAAAGCATTAAAACAACACTATTTATTTATTCAAGTGCATCAAGTTGAAAACAACTATTTATCCATTCAACTACTTCCACTTCTACCACCCTCTTATATAATGACCTACCACAAGTAAGTAAAATAAATATGTGCAATTTGAAGAGATAAACTATCTATCATCTAAACTATTAGAGATATGTTAATCCTAAATCAATTCACAAAGTTTTTATTTGATTACTATGGTTAACAAATACTTTTTATAGCTACTTGTCTTTGTTGCAAACAACCCTATGGAAGCTGTAATCAAATGTTGCATTTCTTCATTAGTAGTTCTCTATAATATTCTCTCATCCTTGATAGAAAATAATCTATTACTATCTTATTTGAAACTACTGAAGATCGTCAACAACCAACTAGTCAAGCATACATTACTATTGTCATTTTATTTTCTTCTCATTCCAATTTGACCTCTTTATACCATTTGTACTAAATTTACAACTCATGTAGCTTCTATTTTAAATTGTTGTTTTAAGATATAACAGAAAAAACCAAAATTAAGACTACACATCAATAATAAAACAGATATAAGTTGATATAAAATAAATAATAAACATCAAACTTATAGATAATTTTTTGCAAAAATAAAAAGCTATAAATGTGCTATGGATTATATCTATAAATATATATGTGAATGGATAAATATTATAGATGAAGAAAAAAAACAAATATGAAATAAATGTATAAGCCCAAATAAATTTTGCAATGAAAGATCACAACGAAAGAGCATGATATTAATGATAAAATTACTTATTTATACATGTGTAATCTAGGTGTGATGCAATTGTGCCTTAGTAACTTATTACCGGTAAAAAAATGTAAAACTAATTGCATATTATACAATATACAATAACAATCTTGATTTATTATTTAACATTCTCCAGTCTGAAAGGACATGTGACATGCCGTGTAACCTTCTCAACTTTTCAAACTTTTCAAGTCCTAGTGGCTTTGTAAATATGTATAAGATCTTCTATGAAGTAGGAAAATGTGTCACATGAATAACTTTTGCCTCCACATAATGTTGAATCAAGTGATATTTGGTGTTAATATAATTGCTTCAAGAAACTTGGGATTTCTCCCCAATTGAATTTCATAAGAGTTCTAGACTAGTAGTGGAGTCGAAGGCTTTTATATGTCCTACAAGTCTTTAAGTATTTTGTGAAGCCAAATGATTCTTTTTGTAGCTTGGGCTATTGCAACATATTCTGCTTTGGTTGTAGAATCATGAGGAACAGATTGCTTGGCTGATATTCAACTCATGGTTGGGGTTCCAAGACTCATCAAATAACTAGAAGTAGAGAGTCCATTCCCCTTATCTCTATCAAAATGAGAATTTGAATAGCTAGTGAGATGGAGATCACTGAGCTTATAATAGGCTGCAGAAATTCAATCTTGCAAGAGATTGGGGAACAACCTTTATTGCATCTACAGAAGTTCGACATACTCAATTATTTCGTCCAGCATTTGATGCTATGTCAGGCTGCACATATATAACAGCAAATTTAGCAATCGTTCCATCAATGTAATTTAAAGAACAAAATCAAAAGAACTTAAAACAACACTAAAACACTAAAAGTTGAGCCTAGTAGTAAAAGCCACAGTGTGCATCCACAAATAGATTAGGAATCACATTAGGAACTAACAAATATGAATGCATGCTCTTACCTTCACGGATTTGCTATTCTATTAATTAAAAAAACAATCACTAAATTAATATCTCATTTAGGAATGCCTCTTTTACTGTACCTTCTTAGCATTCGGAACGAGCTCATGAAAAGCTTTCAAGTTTTGTGCAATTCTCAGACAACTCTGCCAGATAGTAAAACAAAAAAAGTCAAAACCGTCTCGAGACCAAAAGATTTGAAATAGGAGGAGTTTCAGACTATTTTCTCAACCATCCAGCTACACTGTGAGGATCCGTAGCTTGACCTTGACCAGCCCTTACACGGATCCTTGGAGATTTACAGAGCTTGTGATACAGCTACCCGAGACAGTTCTCTTCTTACAAAGCTACCGAGAGACTTACAAAGCTTGTGATACAGCTACCCGAGACTTACAGTCCATGGAAGATAGAAACTAAATTAGTTTATTAGCGTTTTTGGTTTTTTAAATAAAAATATATTTTATTATAAATATTTTTTAATTAAAATTATTATAATTTATTTTTTTAAAGAAAAAAAATCATAAACTAAACTCAATTACAGAACTAACAACTATTTTAAATAATTAATTATGAAAATTTAATTACAATATTGCAATCATCTATCAACATTATGTAATAGTTTTTCAAAATATTATAAATTTTATTTAAAAGAATAACAAAATATATAATATTAGTGCTCTACATTCATACATTCCATTATCATATTTTCCTATGAGATGCTTTAAGTGAAACATGGGTTTAAAGCTATCTTCATAATGAGGTTACATGTTTAAAATTAATGCCTAAAATTTTATTTCACATATAAATTATTTCACATATAATCTTTCAAGATGTCTTAATTTAAAGCTATACTTTAACTCTCTCTATATATCTTTTAAATTTCAATTTATCAAGTGCTAAATTTATTAAATGTATATTATTATATTATTTTTTATTTTTTTCAAAAAGTTTTCACATTTTCTTGGTTTTACAATTTTTAAATAAATTAAGTTTATTAATGTTTTGGAAAAAAATAAACATTAAACAAAATATTTTGAAATAACTAAATAAAAACCATTTTTATGTGGTTTTAAATTGATTTGTGTTTATGTTGTTTTAAATTGAATTCTAAAATATAAAATTTATATTAAAAAGTTAAAAATTTAAAAAGAATCCTATTCCCCAAGCGTGGTCATAATTTTCAATTTGTTACAATATATGAACAATACCATGTTTACCAATACCCCATGCCAAAAAAAATAACTTTAATGAAAACCAAAATATTTTATAAATGTTTTACTTTGATTTTATTTTACAACATTTTTCACATTAACACTTAATATTTCGAGTATAACAGTTACCCCCATTTAATCACTCATATTGTTAACTTGTAAATAGGGTTGTTACAATACCATGACCAAGTACCATGGCTTATCAATACCATTTCCCAAAAAACCTAGAACTCATTTCAAAATCAAAATATTTTATTTTAATTTTATTTCATAATTTTTTTATACTCATTATGTTCCTCACCAAATATGTAAACAATCTATGACATTGTGTTTATTGTTAGTAGAGTTCCTTACACTACCATAGGCCAATACCGTGGCTTATCAATACCGTTTTCCCAAAAACCAAAACTCATTTGAAAATCAAAATATTTTAATTTTATTTTATTTCATAACATTTTATACTCACTAAGTTTATCACCAAATGGGTACACAATCTATAACCTTGTGTTTATTGATGGTCTATTATATAAGAGATCAATTTTTATTTTTTATTTTTTTATTTAAAACAAAATTCTTAAAATTTAATTGAAAGTATATTTTGAAATACATAAACTCAATAGAGTAGATAAAAGTGACCTTGTTATGTTAAATTTTTATATTACGGTGCTTTAAATTATATTACAATATGCTTAATTTAGATCTAAGTATTGTACGACAATGACGATTAACATCCGCTAAGGCTGATATGGTCTATGAGATCTTAAGAAACAAGCGGTTAATTGGGATTGTTTAAAATTGTATTTTTGTGATAGAAAGTGAGGGAAAGAAGCGTTTTTAGGTCGTTGTAGTTTTGTTGGCTAAACAAGTTGAGGAGGTTGGTCATGGGGAAAATGAGTGGATGTGAGTAAGGGTTGTACAATCCAAGAGAAAGTATTTTTCATACTCAACTCTCTTACTTTCGCAAAGAAGGCATATTCTCTCGTGGCAAGGTATCTTGTGAATAGAACAAAGTCTCGTTTTACTCCAAAGGTCATGAAAATTAGTTTTAATCCTTGAAATATTCATTCTCTTCTTAGCACACATTAAGATAGAAATGTAATTATGGTTAGCAACTATGGGGTCAATAACCTCCTTATAGTATCTTAACTTTCTTTTCTCCCCTAACTCCGTATCACTCCACAACTTATCCTTGAATTTGGAAGTAATTATGTTTTTAATATTATCCTTATTCCCCAAGATGATCTACTCCTTTATCTCCCAATGATGGATCTAGGACTTGGCATCCTTATGCCACCCTCAATTGAGTCAAAGGCGGTTTTGACTAGAGTTATAAGAAATTTTTGGGAGTCTCTTGGCTTCCATGTTCTGCATCTTCTTCTTATACATCAAATACATAAAAATAGTCATGCATTCAATACAGGAAAGGCTATCCTCAATTAAGAGAATAGGGTATATAGTGGTACATTTAGTCTTGAGGTTGTAGGTTATGAATTGCTTTTGGATCATTTCAATACTTCTCCATGACTCTCTAGATATAGTGCAAACCCATACTCACATCCATATAAAATAATAGGGGTGACGAGAGCCTCGAAGGGGAAATTCTTTTACTCCAAACCCAAGGATCACTCATCTTACAATATTTTTTAAGCCCATAGTAAGATTTTTGACCTCCTATAATCATTTTCTTAATGCTACAATTCGATTTGATGTGATAGTGGATGCCCATAACTAAATATTGTGTTAGGGTCCTATGATTGATAGGATGAAATGATGATTGAATATTTTCTTTCAATATATCAAATTGTAAATAATATTACACGTTGCAAATGTTTCCGAAAAGAAAAAAATAAAAATAAAAATAAAAAATGAAAAGAGTGTACGTAAAGATAAAAATAGAATAAAAGAATAAAAAATAAAAAGATGAAAAGAACCCCGTGAAAAGAAAAAGAGTGAAAGTTATGCAAATTCAAATGCCACTAGGAGAAAAATAGTTTTGTTTTGAAAAATAAGTTAGGAATTGTGTGCATCTTGTTTTAAATGCCATAATCATATATATTTGTTTGAATCATACAATATAATCATTCTCAAACACATTTCAATTTTTGTTGTTAGACTAGACAATAATTTAACCAAATTGTTTAAACTTCGTTAAAATTATGCAGATAGGTGAAATTATTGATCCAATTGTTTAAGCTGGATTAATAATTTAAGTTTGAAGGTTAGAAATTAGATTAGGACAAATCTCTCCTCCAAAGGAAAATAAGAAGTGTCTACACATTTAAATGTACCCTTGGTTTCTAAAGGATAGGCCTTTCTTTCCAAAATTAGCATGAAATAGATTAAAACTTTATTATTAATGCTTTAAAGAGATATAAGATTTGTCCTAACTTTTTGCACCTATAAACAAAACTGAAAAATGACAATATGTTATGTCAACTAGAGGATCAATGGCGGGCCCAATCTAATATGTGTGTCCTTTACGATGGTATTCCATAGTCCGCAATGCTTTTCGTTCCTCTGCGCCCTTCGTAATGTTATCGATGGACGGGGGGGTTCGAAAAGGTGGTTTCACTCATCCCGACCGCACCTTATGTGTGACCCTCTCGTTCTTTCGCAACCCCCCTCTCAATACCGTATACCACCCTCCACCCCTCTGAAAACTACCTAACCCTCTCCTTCCAACCAACAGTTCCCTGCACATACACCACTAACCCCTCCAGACATGTGTCTAATAGTTTTCCTTACCCGTTATGGATTTAATCTTCATATAAGTTATGATTAAACCTCGTAACAATCCTCCACCTTTAACGAATTATTACTTAACCATAAAAATATCGTTATCCATTACAATTACACCGTTTGTTGAATCTAATCCTACACCAATGACAACAAGGAAAGGTATAACAACTCTCGAAATTCAAATGTTCAATTCAATTATAATCATGTTGTTAATGATGAACATAAAACATGGCATTGAAAAACATATACCTTTTGTGGATTACATAACCATAAATTTTCTAAGCGTTGGAAAATAATAACAACACCCAAAATGAGGAGGCATGAAAGACCAACTCAATAAAAGGTAAAGAAACATGCTCAACAGATCTGGAGGAAGAAAATGTATTACAATCATTGCTGGAGAGGTGGTCATCCAAGGGCCAGATGTTGGAGGCTCCATGTAAAGCAGCACCTTAAAGACAAAGTGTCGGTGCATGAACGAGGTGAAACAATATTTCAACAAGAAAAACCACCATAGGGGGATGAGCCATTCATAGGGATAAGTGAAAAATGGTTTCTAGATATGTTAGATTGTCATGGTAGTGATTTTGTAATCATTTGTTGCATTTTAAAATGTAAAAGTGATGATGTGTTTTCCATCACTTCTTAAGCAACAATAATGTCTGGTCTTGTTTTGAGTTGCATGATAAACTATGAAAGTGATGTTGTGTTTCCAACACTTGTCAAGGAAACAATAGTGTTTGGCCTTATTTTTGTAAATCATGTGATGCAGTGATGGCGTGTTTTCCATCGCTTGTTGAAGAAACAATGATATGTACCTTGTTCACGTAGCTGGGGTATTGTCTCCATTTTGATGTAAACTTGACCACCGAGTATGTGTTATAAAATCGTGGAAAGTATAGGATGCTTGGGTCATTAATTGGTCATGAAACTCAAGCATGTAATTTTTTAAAAACAATGTACGATAGGTTGCAGAGATTGCAGGTGTCAGCTCATTGCTTAAGGCTCTGAAGAACAAAGGAGAAGGAGATGGAAGCATGATCTTTTTCAGGGTGCTTGGGATGCAGATAAGGTACAGAGAAGTTGCATAATATTTTTCATGCCATTGGAGGAACAAAAGCTCCTTAGTGGGGAGGATTGATCTAGGTGGCTCCAGGGACACACGTTGGACAAAGAGGGCTTATGGAAGCCCAAACCTAGACCAAAGCGTAGATCTTGCCGTCCTCATCACAACAGTGTGAAAGATTTTTCAATCAGAGCTTGTGTGAGGGAAAATGAGCCAGACATATTTTTGGTCAAAGTTGGGCTATGCGCCAGGTTTAAGTGTCCTACAATTTGACCAACCTCGA
>APFE031535528.1:12842-40634 GCA_000404065.3 Pinus taeda | reverse complement strand
AGTGCTCTACAAGATAACAATGGATCGAATCCCTTACAGGATATGATTCACGATCCAAGTGATAATCTATTCAAGCGCGTGCATAAACATATAAACAAGCGCATTCATAAACATATAAACAAGCGCATTCATAAACATATAAGCATAAACATGAATCGATTTAATCACTGCGCATATCAATACCAAATACCCTAACTGTAAATGAAATAAAATAACAACAGTATACCATGTACGCAGGGCCCGTCCGCGTTCTTGGTATACTGGGCTTGTTATCCAACAATCACCAAATCAAAACAACGCAATCGTGAATGTAATGCAAGTCTTTGTTATTAAAATCGAAACTTTGTTCTTGAAGCAACAATAATGATAACCATTATACAACCTGGTTCAGAACTATATTTACATATGGTTTCACATCCCTTGAAAACAGATGTACATTCATGAGCGGTTGTTGCTGCTTTTACCAAAACACGATTTTTTGAAAATGTTTCTATCCTAGCTGACATAAAAAAAAAGGAAACAAACTTAATCGATTTGGACTGTGTGCTGTTGCTGCCTCTGTCGCCAACATGCCATAGTTGGCCGTCGTTGACCGTGCATGTAGGAGGGTTGATTCCGCTGCGGGATAGGTGCTCGTCCATGCTTGGACATTCCGCTTTTTATCCATACCCTTCTCTCTAGCCTGGCTGTCATGCCACATGTCAAAAAATAAGCCATTTATAGGATTTTGGAACTTCCTGTAGTCTTTTTGCCAAAAATTCCTAATTCATTAACATAAAACCCTTAAATCAATTTCAATGCAATTTAATAACTATAAGACTATTAATTAATCAATTTCCAAGGGATTTGAGAGATAAATGATGAAAAGAGGTAGGCAAATGTCATGTTTTTGGAGGGAAAAAGGGGTCATGGAATGGTACCAACAAAGCCAGATAGAGCCAGAGAGAGTCAAAGAGTCTGTGCACTCTAGAGAAAGCTTGAGAGGTGCAAGCGAGCTCCTCGGCATAGGCCTGTCATGTATGAGTCTCAGATTGGGTTGATCCATACCTGTTGAGTGAGACTCAAATTGAGAACATTGTTGTAAAGAAACTATGCTTTGAAAACATAATAGAGAGGCCACCACTGAAAGCTGGACCAGGAGATGTAGCCCAGGAGCTTTGGGTGAACTCCTTATTAAACTTGTTGTATTACATGTTTTCCTATTATGATTTCTCTAACTACCTTAGTGTCTATGTATTTTGAAATCTTATCGATCCATTGCATAAAGTAACATATACACATCCATGCACATCAGTCTGTAATACCTTTAATTCTTTGTCCTGGATAAATTCCAGATCAAGTGGTATCAGAGCTCTAGGTTAGTAAGGTTAGACAAGCTTGTGCTGGATTTTTTTGTTGAATGCTAACTAGATCAAAGCTTAAATTAGGAGAAGGAGAGTTGGTTGAAGCTAACCCTAAAATCGGAAGAGTCCACTCTAAGAGGAAAATGTCAGAAGAAAACCCCTTGGAATCAGACTCCCAGTTCATGGATGGTTTTCTGACCATGAAAGCCATGGTGGAGGAAATGTATAAAGAATTTAAGAGAGGTAGAGCTAAAGATTCATCTAACTCCAAACACGATAAAGGAGTAGAAGAATCTCTCCTCCATGACCACTCTAAAGGCAAAAGGAAAGAAGAAATACTTCCCACACCTCCTAGGAGCCTTGAAAACAAAAAGAAAAAATCTCTGATTAAATTAGATGTTAAATTTAATTTGTCGATATATGATGGAGAGTTGAATGGAGAGAAGCTGGATAATTGGATTAGATAGAATGATGTTTATTTCAGAGTGCAGAGCATCGATTCAAACAAGAGTAAGATTCAGCTGGCCAGCCTATGCCTTGGAGGCATTGCCTTGGTATGGTGGGAAGGCAGGACACAAGTTGACATGAAGAAACATGGTAAAATTTTTTCTGTCTGGAGTGAATTTGTTTCTGCAATTAAAAAGAAATTCTATCCACTAGCCTATATGCAACAAGCCATGATGAGCTGACAAACTCTTCGCCAATTAAAAGGGAAAAGTGTACAAAGTTACACTCAAGAATTTAGGAAAAGCTCTTTGATTCTAGGAATTTCTTTAGACTCACCTAAAACTCTGCTGAAGTATATAGGTGGTCTACAAAGATACTTAAGGCACACTATTCTCATGTTTAATCCCACTAGCATAGATGAGGTATCTATTCAAGCTACACATCTAGAGGCTAGAGGAAAGAATGTGAACCCAAAAGTTGGGGCATCATCAAAACCCACTGCAAGAAAAAGCAAGGAAAAGAGAAAACAGAAATGGAAAGAGAGGAAGGCCAATACTGTACAAAAGACCAAGTCTTCATGCACTCACTGTAAGAAGAATGGGCATGATGATGAAAACTGTTGGATCCTGCATCCGGAGCTGAGACCCAAGAAGTTCGAGGGCAAGAAGAAGAACACTGCTACTGCTATTCAAAATGATTTGGGGTTAGACTCAGGAGATGAAACAACAATCGCAACCACAGGTATAAAAGGTAAAAATTCTGAAGCATCTACTAGTAATTCTACACAATCTACTGATAATGAAGAAAATAAGAGGAAAAGACATGATATTTTTCATATTCGAGTTATTTCCAAGCATAAAAAGAATGATACTTTGTTTGATAATGACTAACAAGTAAATTTAATTTCTGAAGAAATTGTAAAGAAGTTGGGATTACTAACCACACCTCACAAAAAGCCATATCCATTAGGTTGGCTATGTGATAAAGCACAACTACAAGTGACTAGACAATGTAAACTTAGGTTTTCTTTTGGGTCAACATTTGTAGATGAGGTTGAGTTAGATATAGTTCCTTTGGATATATGTGGAATTTTTTTAGGAATTCCTTACTTGTATGATAGAAAAGCTATTTTCTATAGAGCTGAGAACAAGTATCAAGTCATTAAAAATGGAATCGAATATATTGTAAGAGCTCATAAACTCAAGAATAATTATACTCTCATAAACTTAGGGCAGATGAAAAGAATTGTAAATTCATGCAAACAATTTTTATTGATGGTTGTGAAGGAAAAGAAACTTGATAAAACCAATGTATTTGAGGGCTATGATGCTAAATAGCAAGCTAATTTAGAAAAAGTTGTTTCAGAATATGATATAATGTTTCAAGAACCGAAAGGTCTGCCACCCAAAAAGAAAATAGTATATGATATTAATTTGCAGCAAGATGCTCCGTTGCCTAACATTGGAATGTACAGGTTGTCCGTTTTAGAGAATGAAGAAATCAAGAAGCAGGTATAGGAGCTGCTCAAGAAGGGGTTCATAAAACCTAGCACATCACCATGTGGGTCTCCAATTGTCTTGGTGAGAAAGAAAGATGGCTCATGGAGAATGTGCTGATTATCGAGCACTGAATAAGATAATGATAAAAGATCGTTATCCCCTTCCGCACATAGATGATCTATTAGATCAATTAAAGGAGCTGTTTATTTTTCCAAGTTGGATTTCCATAGTGGCTATCATCAGGTCAGAGTTGCAGAGCAAGATGCATGGAAGATTGCAAAACAAAGCAGGGATTGCGTGATTGGTTGGTTATGCCTTTTGGCTTAACTAATGCTCCTGCTACCTTCATGAGAGTAATGAATGATGTACTCATACCTTTTCTTGATGATTTTGTCATTGTATATTTGGATGAAATTCTTATATTTAGTAAAACATAGGAAGAGCATTTAAAGCATGTTAAGCAGACTCTAGATGTTTTGAAAAGATAAAGTCTTTATGTTAAGCTCTCAAAATTTGAATTTGGAAAAACATCTTTGAATTATTTGGGTCATATTGTAGGGGGTGGTGAATTGAAGATAGATCCCTCTAAGGTGGCACTCGTTGTAAATTGGACTAAACACAAATCTTCTACAGAAGTTAGGAGCTTCTTAGGAGCATCATAGTATTGGAGAAAGTTTATTTCTAACTTTTCCTTATTGAAGCTCCCTTACACAATTTAACAGGATTGAACAAGGTGTTTCAGTGGGGAGGCAAACAGCAGAAAGCCTTCAACACCTTGAAAGAAAAGATTAGTATAGCACCAGTACTAGCACTGCCTGATCTTCAAAGACCATTTGAGATTGAAATGGATGCGAGTGACTATGCCATGGGAGCAGTGTTGATGCGGCACGATAAACACATATGTTATCATTCTGAGACATTTAATTATGCAGTAGTTAACTATCCCACATATGATAAAGATTTATATGCATTAGTACAGAGTGTGAAAAAGTGGAAACATTATTTAATGGGCAAAGAGATAGTAATACATACTGATCATCAAGCACTTCAATATTTACACTCCCAAACTAAGTTGCAGCAATCAAGACACTATAGATGGATGGGTTTTCTACAAGAGTTTCATCTAGTCATCAGATATAAAAACGGCATACACAATAAAGTTTCAGATATGTTGTCCAGACCAATCATAAATGCATCCACTATACTTAAGTATAATTCCATATTGCATGAAAGCTACATTGAACAGTATGCTCAAGATATGAATTTTAAAGATGTATATGCAACTTTAAGTCATGGAAAACAAGTAGAATAATTGGATTATCATGTTAAGGACCAGCTCTTGTATCATTTTGGGAAGCTATGCATTCCACAAACTGAAAGAGTAAAGATAATTCGAGAGGTACACGCTTCTCTAATATCAGGTCACTTCAATGTAAGTAAAACAGTTGTACAAATGTGAAGATTTTGTTATTGGCCAAAAATGAATGAGACAGTTTCTAGATATGTAAGAGGGTGTACCATGTGTGCTAAAAGTAAACCCAACAATAGAAAACTAGGCTTCTACACTCCACTACCAGTTCCTTCTCATCCTTGGGAAAGTGTTTCCACGAACTTTGTTGGAGGACTACCTAAATGTAGGAAAGGTCATGACTATTTATATGTTGTTGTGGATAGGTTTAGCAAAATGTGTATTTTAATACCTTATAACAAACAAATTACATTTGAACAAACTGCAAAGTTGTTCTTTCAACATGTATGGGTTCATTTTGGATTACCCACTTCCATTATATCTAATCGAGATAACCGATTTGTTGGGAAATTTTGGTCAAGTTTGTGGGAATTGATGGACACTAGGCTGAAGAAGAGCATAGCTTTTCATCCGCAAACAGATGGCCAAATAGAAGTAGTCAACAAGACAATGATCCATTTGCTCAGAGGTTATTGCAGTAGGCATCCCAAGCTTTGGGATGAACATTTATGTTATGTGCAGCATGCTTACAATTTAGCTAAACATTCTTCGACACAGAGATCTCCTTTTGAGACCTGTTTTGTTTTCACACCAAGGTCTCCCTTGGATTTTGTCTTTGGTAAAGACATAGCGGTTGATGGACACAATGATGTGGATAAGGAAACCAATTTCATCGAGAAAATCCAAGAGATTCACCAGGTAGTACAGAAACAACTGGAAAAGAGCCAAGCCAAGTACAAGGCAAGGTATGACAAGCATCAGATGGAACATAGTTTCCAAGTTGGCAATCAAGTTTGGCTATATATCAGCAAAGACAGAATGCAATGTTAAGGTAAGAAATTGAAGCAAAGAAGGTATGGACCTTTCAAGATACTTGAGAAAATTGGTGAGAATTATTTTCACCTTGATTTACTAGCTTACATGCACATCTACTCAGTTGTTAATGCAGATAGCTTGAGACTATTTGAACCTTCATTAATTGAAGATATCGAAGAGTAGAGTTAATTGCCTTCTATTGATTGTCTATTGCTTGAATATATTAATGAGTTGTAGGAAGATACACGTTTGGATAGGAAGGTGAGAACTACACGCAGAAGGGATGTTAAGTACCTCAAGATTTGACTCAAATGTTCAAAACCAAACAGTGCAAAATGGATAGAATTGGGCAAGCGAGGAATCAATACCCTCACTTGATGGATGCTTAAAAATAAACTTTTGGTGGTCTAAAATCTTTTTCAGTGGGAAGGCCATGATCCGAATTGGATCCTAAACACTCTCTAAGTTTTCATAAACTCGTTCAAATTATGCCAAACAGATTCAAGTCTTAGAAATACCAAGCTATCAGAAGGAATCCTTGTGACAGTTGTAATTGTGATCAGCGCGAAGCAATGAGGACCCTCAGTCGAGTGCGCAGACCGTTGGCCCATGTTAACGCGTGTTGGCGCAAATTGGCAAAATTAGAGGCTAATTCAAGAAACAGGGGTGGTTTCTGATACGTGATTAGTGCTAAAGTGCTAATCGCATATCATAGGGTGTCCCCCTAAGTGAAGGAAAGCCCCGAAGTGCCTGGACCCAAAATGGCTATGAAAAGTGGAAAAAAAACTTTGGTTTCGTGGATTCCACAAAACTCGTAGGATATCGGAAGGCCTTGAGGCGGTAAGAAGTTTCGACCATAGGATTTGGGGGGCCCAAATCAATGGTGGAGGCGCATCCCAATAAATGACCGGATTTGAAAAGGTTATAAAGCAAGATTACATGGTATTTGAAGTCCAATGTGGACGATCAGTTGGAAGAAGATTCATGTTTCGAGGGAATATTGGAGCAAACAAAAATAACGGTCGTTTAAATGTTTCCAAGGAACCTAACACACTCACCTGTTGCAGAATAGGTGGCCACCTCCTTGTGAAGCATTACACAGTGATGATGACACAGAATAGGGGATTTAGAATGGATAGAGGTAGGAAAACCAGAATGTCGGGAAGCAGAAACAAACTAACAAAAAGTAGACTGGATTTAAAGCCATGAATTGACAGAAGCAGAGGACACACAGAGAGGAGTTAGTTAGAAACAAAAAGCTAAAACCAAAGAAAATAGAGGAGAAACCAGTCTAACCGGAAGGCAGCATCAAGCTAGACAAAGCTAGAGAGATTCAGAGATTCTGTGCACTCTAGAGAAATCTTGAGAGGTTCTAGCGAGCTCCTCAACATAGGCTTGTGATGTATGAATCTCAGATTGGGCTCATACTACTGTGACCAGTAGAGGTCAAATACCAGTAAGGAGAGTCTATGTACTCCAGTCCTACTGATCCATACCTGTTGAGTGAGACTCAAATTGAGCTCACTGTTGTAAAGAAACTCTGTTTTGAAAACATAATAGAGAGTCCACCACTGAAATCTGGACCAGGAGATGTAACCCAGGAGCATTGGGTGAAATTCTTATTAAACTTGTTGCATTACATATTTTCATGTTATGTCTTCTCTAACTGCCTCAGTGTCTATGTATTTTGCAATCTTATCTATCCATTGCATAAAGTAACATAGGTACATCTATACACATGAGTTTGTATTACCTTTAATTCTTTGTCCTAGATAAATTATAGATCAGAAGGCAATGTCAACATGCTAGGGATGTAGCACAATGGCTCAACTCAGGAAAATGTTCTACAAAGGTCAATAAGAAACCCTAGAGGCAAGAAGGCTTAGACAAGATCAAATGAAAGTGATATAAGGCAATAAAAACACACTCAAATGAACCTTCCTAGATGACATATACATAACAAATGGAAACTCCACCAATCATGACAAAAATAACCAAAAGAAGAAAGGGATCACTAAAAAACAAGTGACAAAAGTGCACAAAGGACACAAAGTTTTGAAAATGAGATATGAAGCAGATCCAAGAAGTCACCAAAAGCACCGAAACAAATCTAAAATTGAGATCTAGAAATGAGAACACTAGTCCTAAACCAAAGCACATAAGGAATCCTTTAAGGGAACCTTGAAGAACACAGGAAACGGAAGATCCCAACCAATGAATAAGAACTGTCTCAAATCTGACAGGTATTAGTAGCTAAAAACAACAAAAGTTATAAATCCAATAAATCTCGAATAAATTAGCCAAAAAACAAAAAGATCAATGCCTAATACAAGAAAAAAATATTCTCCCAATTAAGGATAACAAATCTAAGGAAATCAAACAAAAGTAGACAAATTTGGACAAGATACAACTAGTAAACAGGGAGTTTAGACAAATCAAGGATAGAAACATAAACTTCTGAGTACAATTTATTTATTTATTTTATTTATTATTATTTTTTTTCAAGGATAAAAGCCTATTCTCACGCACAAGACATGCTAAATTTGGTCAACCGCTCTGTTTCTAACTGCAAGCGAGCGACTGGGATTCCCCAATCACATGGATGACTCCCTATGGGAGTGACTAGGGAAAAACTAAGAATTCCCGAAAAATACACGCAAAAATGAGAAAAAGGAAAAATATTCTAAAAATAAACCCTGAAACTAGTCTTAAAGAGTAAAAAAATGGAGAAAACTCAGCAAACCATGATAGGAGAGAAATCAATAGAAACCAAAGGCAAAGTGGACATAAAGAAAGAATGCTCTCAGTGAAAGAATCACTTTTTTTGCATCAAAATTCACATGCAAGGAGCTATTGCTATGTGATCTTGTCTCCAAGTTAGATCACTAGATAGAAAAATGAAAGGCCAATAGATAAATAATAGTGTCCCAACCCAAATGATCAAAGTGCATTAGGTAGTCGGTTCTATATACTACAAGGAAATATTTGTGCACCTAGCCTCCTCGCAGATTGGGGAAGGATTTTGGTCCTGATGTAGATTCCCACACTCAACTCCAGAAATCTACCTCATCCACACCCAATCTCGATCCCTACACACAACCACAAACAAACAAAGACAACAAGTGACCTTCCTCGGAATATTATTAGATCAAAATTTCATGGAAACCACTATAAAGCATGTTGAATACAAATAGATATAGGGAGGAAACATATGTTTATATTAATCATTAAAAATCATATTACAACATATACCTTTGCCTCAAATCCTTCTCTATGTTATGCCCCTATACCAATAGATGTCATATATCATGATTGACTTGGTTTAACTATGAAATATGTTCATACCTTTGCTTGTTGCAAATGTTTTCCATATTTGTAAAAAATAAAAAAAAATAAAAAAAGTAAGGAGGGTATACCCTAAAAGAATAAAGAAAAGGTTAAAAAAATGAAAGAAAATGAACCACAACAAAAAGAAAAGACCATGAAAGTATGCACGCCCAAATGCCACTACTATTTACTTTATGCATAATAAAGATTGTGTGCAACTTGTTACCTATTCCACAATCCATGGTAACCAAATAGCTTAATCTTGGTTATTCCATGTTTTCAACTTCATGTTTTAGATATAGAGAATAAAGATCTGACCAAACAGTTTAATATTGGCAGATAAATAGATAGGTAGAGTGAATAAAAGGATCTCAACAGTTTAATCTGAGCCCTTGGATGTAATAAGTGTAGATTTAGATAGATATCACTATGTAAAAGAAAAGAAAGTGTGATAAGGGTTTGCCAGTTTAAGTGCACCCTAATAAAGGAGTGAAAATGCCAGGATCAAGTAGGTAGGGTAAGTAAATGATGGTTGTAGAATAAATGTGTGGTGAATGGTTACGTTTAATGCTTAAAAAATTTTCTTTCATCACTTGGACAAAACACAACTCAAATTGGAGACAGCACATCAAGGAAACAAATTCAAATTAATTAACTTCCTTCATTTTTCCCTAAAAATTCACTAATTACCCCTAAGTGCTAAAGGTACCTATAAACAAGTTAGAGGGGCTCAGAGCATTTCTGTGACTTTTAGAGGGACCAGACCCTCGGCCCAATAATTTGAAATACCTAAAGTACTTAAATCACCTTCATCAACATTTACCCCTCCATAAAATCATTCATTCCCTTAAATAAAGGTTTTCCTAAGTAAAATCCTATTTTACTTACGGAAATTATAACATTCTCCATATAAGCCCTCATATTCACTTAGCCTAAGTCTTAAATGTGTATGATGAAAATGCTTTCAAAAATATTTTAACTTAGCACACATTCATATTTTAGAAAATCATATTAACTGCTAATTAATATTATTATTTAACTCCCGAAAATAAACTACCCCTCACCCATATTATTATTACAAACCCAATAAATTATATATCCCACTGCATGGTTGCAATATAACCTTAATAATGTTTCAATAAATGGGATTAATTAGTCAACCTGTGACTAATTAAGAACCCCGACCCCTGCCATGCTAAATAAAGGACTAATTAATCCTCACAATTAATTAATAACGTTTTGACCAATTGCATTACCCCCATTGTAATTAAAAGCTTTTAATTAATGTCAGCCCCCCTCCATTAAACACCAGTCACTTCCCAATCCCTGACCACCATCAGGTCAAACCTCTTAGATTTGACAACCATCACTCATATCGCGTGGGCCTTTTGGTTGGACGTTAAACACACGAGATGATCAGTTTTCCCAAAAGCGTTATTGCTACGTGTCAACTGACTAGTGGAATTGCGTGGCCCTTCCTCATTACTGCCAACCTCCCATAAGCGATGTGATGAAACCCGCTTACCACCTCCCAGAAGCGACAAAACATCACATTGACAAGATGACGTCACATGTCTTTGTCACTAAACCTACCAAAATATTGACTTTGCATAAAAACGATGATAATCCATTCTTTGTCCTTTATCGAGAATAGTTCCATGCATGCACACAATACATCCAAATCAACCAGTTCGTCCCCAAAATGTCAACCACCTTGAATGCATCCTTCAACGCCACTCCAATCCACTGTGTGCATCCTGCGAACGTGAACATCATTGCTAGTTGCCTAGAAACAGGAATTTACTAGAATTTCTCCTGAAAACCCTGTTATATACTGAAAATTCCTCTAAATTACTTTGAAACCCAAAATTTTTAGTATATATGAGTTGCTAAGCTTAGTTTAAAACTCCTAGACACCTCTATTTTTGACAATTTCATTGGAAATCCCAGTTTTGTCCCTGAAAACACAAGAACCAGGATGGAAACCCCCATGGCCCTCAATGTACCTCCAGTCAATGCTCCCCATAAAGACTTGGATTACCTTCCCTTAGCAGATAAATACTTCCAAATAAAGGACCTTGAACCTAATAAATGCCCCTGAAAGTATATTGTCGATGCCGAGACGATTACATGAACAATTCTGATACCATAGGACTTTGGGAATCAAATCTCCCAAAGTACCTATTCCCTTCTGTGCACATTTTCCTGGACATTATCCACCAGTGCCAGGCCAATTATAACCCTAACCTCAGAGCTGTAATGTCCCATGACTAGTCAGTCCTATTTACCATTACTGTTGATTCAATTAACGAAATGTTACAGCTTCAGCCCAGCCAAAACCTCACCCCCATTTCCATTGGAGAATTATTAGAAAAATCCACCAAAATGTCTAGTTTTGAACTCAGCTATATTTTCCATACTTTCATGGATAAGGATCATATACCCAAAGATCCCCCTCCCTACCTAACATATTTCTTCACTAATATAAACAAAGATATTGTTAATATGATTGCTTCCATTATGGGTTTCAATACTAGTGAGTTTGTTGATGAATTGACCCTAGTTTTCATGAATATCTTCACCCCTGGTTAGCCTCCTGCTGTCAAATATGACTATGATGCATTCATAGCTGACAAAATCCATGACCAATTCATGAGGCTAGAAGATGAGAGAGTGTTCAAGTATTCTACAGTCCTATATCACCTCTTCCTTTATTATTTAACTGACAAATTCCCTTTCTCTGTGCATAAGCTTGATACAAATGGTAACCCGAGGTCAGTCATTTTCTAGACCTATATTTTTCACTACTCATTCTCTTCTCCCTATTCATATATTGATTTCATTGATAAGTTTGTCCATCCTATAACTACCATGTTGATAGGAAGCCCTCCCCCTAGAATCAGTGATGATATCAAAAGAATCCTTCAGTTTTCAAAGTAGTATAGGATAGGTGACTGGTACGTATACCAAAATCATACTGAGATCAGAGTCTATGGGTGTGAACTACCTTCCTATAAATTACCCAAGTATGGCCCCATGAGATTATTTGCCCTGGAGTACTACAGGAAACTAATCAACTCTGATCAAATCCATTTCATGAAAGCAAAGAAGAAAGCCCAGCTGAGGATCAAAGACCACTTAAGCCCATTTGTGTGCAACAACAGAAAAGTAGGGCAAGAAGCAGAAGAAATCATAGAGAGGAAGATGCATTTAAAGAAGAGATTTTCTTAGAAATATGATCCTCACAGTTTCATCTATGATAGAAGGATAAAACACAAGTTATCACCCTACATCCATCACAACGTTCCTAAAATAGAACAATATGCCAATTTAAATGAGTGGAAGGAAGGGACATTGGTAGAACAAGATAGTGATAAAGTTGAAGTTGAAAATGTGATGAAATATTTGGAGAAGTGACTTGACCTGGACTCCTTTATACAGGTGCATACAGAGTCTTCCCAAAGGCCAGTTCAGGAAACCAATGCTCCCATAGCTGAGCCTTCACAAAGGAAAACTTAGGGAATAGGTTAATCTACATTAGAACAACCATCTACATCAGAACAACTAGAGACAATAGAACAACCAGAGAAATCAGAGCAACAGCCTGAAATATCTGTAGAGTTAGATCCACCACAGCCACATCCAACTCAAACAAACATGGGTAATCCTCCAGTGCTACAGACTCCTATAAATGAGGAAAGGAACCTAAAAGAGATAGGGAAATAGCTACCACTCCAAGAATACCAACAAATCAACCCTTTGCTAAGAGGCAAAGGATGAATCCATATTCAGAGGAAGAATTCATTGGAAAAACTAGAGAGAGCATGAGAAAGGAAGGGACAGATAGATTACAAACATTCCCAACAGGTGGGACACCTTCAAGTTCACAAAGGCAAGAACTGGAAAGGCAAGAAAGCATAGAAGTTTCATCTCTCAGGTCTTCTTCTGAGAAGATTATAGATATAAAGGGGAAATTTAAAAAAATCAAGACAAATAATGAGCAACTGAAGGCCCAAGCCTATGCTCAGTAAAAGATGGCCCCTACAAACCAAACGAGATTGATATCAGCCTTTGACATCAAAGAAGGCAAAATGCAAATGAGTTTCCTGAAGCCCACAGTGCTATAGCCAAAATCCTTGGCAGATTATCTCAAAACTGACTTTGAAGTCATGGCTAAAGACATCCACCCTATAGACTAGATTGAACTGCACAAGCAAATGGGTGAGATGTTATATTCAACACTAACCAGCAAAGCAATGATGGCTCATAGAATGCAAAATTCATTGAGAAACACTACACCCAAATTGCAGCTCGAGAAAGCCTCCTCACAAGCAAAATATAACATAATAAAATCACTGGAATATTTAATAATTGAGTTGGGTCATGACCCAAAGGATGTTAGGGCAGTAGAAAGCTTAATTAATAAAAAGAATGAAGACATAGGTGCACTTAGAAAACAATTGAAGTTGTCACCACCCATTCACCCTCATACTGCTGAGATTATAGAAAAGAAAAATGAAGAAGAACTTATGGACTTGGTCCTTAAGTTAAACGAGAAATTGAAGGAAATAGAGCAGGAATTGGAAAAAGCAATGTAGTCAAGGCAGAGTGAGTCGACCACATAGCCTCAAACTATAGTCCCAGTACTTTCAACATCATTCCCTTCTACACTGGCAATTGTCTTAACACAAAACATTCCTTTGGCAACAACCACACTAGTGGAAGCAACAGGTACAACACAGGAAGGTACATCAACACAGAGCACAGAGGACTTGATTAAGTCAATGGAAGAAATGAGGCTCCAAGTAATAGAGCTACAGAAGGTAAAAGAGAAATTCACTACCTTGGAGCAAAACTATGATATATCAAAGATCAATTATTTAGAAGATATAAGGAAAAACAAAGGCATGGCCCAACAAATCAAAGCATTAGAGAAGGACCTGACATTTGACAATCCTTTAACAGATATCAAGAGGATATTCTGGACCAATATCATTGATTCCATCAATGATATTTGGTCATCAATTCAAATTATTTTTGAATAGATTAATTTAGTAAAGCTTGCTCTTGAATAAATTGAGAAGACCAGAGAAGAGCTGGGTAGAAAACTTGAGGAAGATATCAGATTAATCAGTTTTCTGAACAATAAAAATAGGCAACAGTTAGAACAATTAGACATCGAGTATAGGACTACTACCATCCTCTAAATAAAAAAGTGTTGACCAAAAGGAATATGATGCAAGGCCTGGAATGTAGATGTCAAAGCATGCAGGAAGATATAGATGTGTTCATGAAGAAATTTGACGTCTTAAGAATTAAAGGGCTCCCAAGTCCTTTAGTCATCAATGATAAGCTAATGGTTTAGATTAATTAGATTAATAAATTATATCAGCAGGCTGACAGTCAGTCTAGTTCATCTTCAGCCAAAGCATTACCAATAGGGAGAGTGCTTTATGATGGTTTAAAGAACCTCTTTTTTATTGAACATGAAGTAAAGCACTTATTCCCAGTACAACCCAATTTTGTAAAGTATATAGAAGCAGATGAAATTTACAGGAAGCTGAAAAAAACAAGAATACCAAAGGATGATTGGTGGACAAACATGACTGACATCCTATAAATTACCATGACAAAAGTGAGGTAAATAGAAATAATTACCACAGTAAATATTGGTAAAGAGGATGAATTTTGGTAAACAGGTAAAGAGTATCAGTTACAGGTGAAAGAGTATCAGTTACAGGCAAAAGAATATCAGTTAAAAATATCAAATCAAATGTCCATCACAGAGTTACTAGGGCAACAAAAATATGCAGATTCGTAGAGCATGCCTCCAACTCCTTCAACAAAAACAGGGATAGCAAAAATAAGTTCATTATCTGTCACTATATTCGAGACCATCTGTCTCTATATTTTTGTAAAGAGATATTTTATATTCCTAGAATAAATCTCATTTAGTGATGAGATATTTTGATGTAATTTTGTATAAATAATTCTCTATTTGAAGTATTAGGTGGATTCAAAGACATTTTTATAGACATTTTCTTCTAGAATTGAAGTGCTATTATACCAAGACTTGTATGGCTTGCTGGATCAAGGAATAAAGCTAAGGCAGTTTACAGAATACTTGTGTCAAACAGAAATCAAATAAGTATTCTATATCTCTTGTGTTTTACTATTTCTCTTATGTTTATTAATAATCATATGTGTTTTCGTGAAACCTGAATGATAAACGAAATAATAATATTTTAGAAGTTGCTTTGTTGCAATCCGTTTTAAAAGGTTTATCTTTCTTAATGTTTTCTTATAGACTATCATAGTTAGGGAATTCTTAAATGCTCCCTTGCTTTCATAGTTTATCAGAGTGACCCATTTAACAAAGAATACTTAATTTCTCCTTGTTAATGAGTACCCTCTATTTTGCATATTAAACCCGGTTAAAGGATTCTTCATTGCCCTTTCTCCCTGTTTGTTACCATTTCATCCATCCGTCGAACTTGGAATTTTCCTTTTGTTTTACCACCTTGCCTTGTGAGTTTTCCCTTTAGTGATTGATCTAACCCAGTTTAGCCATTACTCTATTGACTCCATAGCCCAATGGCTTGAAGGCCCTGTTCTATACATTTGTTACCATAATTCCACCACCCAACAAAAATCCCCTACAAGCTTCCTTAACTAGCCTAATCTCCCATAACACAAAGCTAAATCATAAAGAGAGAGCCCTATCTGAGTACAGATTGGCTAGAGTCTGTACTTAAAATATTGGTTTGTGGTTACGTCGGAGTGTCCTTTCTTTTGACAACTTCTAAGGGAAAATATGAGTGATAACATAACAATGACCATACTGGGGAATGAACAATTCCTTAGTTGAAATAAACCTTTAATAAATCAAAAAGTTGATTTAAAGAATCTTAGAGGATTTTAGAAGTTATTTTGGAAAATTTATATAAGAAAATTCATAAAAATTTAAAATTTGGCTTCAGAAAGGACTCGTTACACTAGAGCTAATCCTGATCCCAATCCACCACCTGTCTTTGAGAACCCCAATCTGATCCCCAGAATCATTAGGAGACAAGAAAGTTTTGCTAGCCCTCGAACCTTATTCAGATCCCAATCCTGCCCTGTCAAGTGGCTTTACCTAGAAGACCTATCCTTTGATGAGTACTTTGAAACCTCTTTGTTTCAGACTTCATCCGATTCTGAATTAATAGACCTCGTCCAAGACCCAGAGTTCATCAGAGAACTCGATTCCAAAGAGCTAATTTGTCAATTGACCGATATTTGCAAAAATCACCTCAATCTGATCTTACCACTGAAGAAAACTCTAATCCTTTTATAGTTACTTCTTTTTCTGTTAGCTCATCATCATTCCCTCATCTCTCTCAACCTCAAACCACTCCACATTTGACCATTACTCTGTGCTCTCCATCCACAACTCAAAAATCCATTGTTACCCCAACTCAAGCCTTTATTTCGCCACTATCAACAACAATGGCCAATAGATATGCTCCCATGGTACTGCCAGCCAATTTAGGTGTCATGCCCCAGGACTACCAAAGTAAGATTGCTATTTTTTATGGCACTGGAAACTATACAACCTAGAAACACACCAAGAAGATGAATGATTATTTTGAAATTATGAAATAGATATCGTTGATGTGCAAATGAGAATATTTGTTCAAATTTTATCTGGGGAAGTTAGAACCTAGTTCAGAGCCTTAACACCCAATAGTATAGATAGCCTAAGAAGTCTCTACCAACAATTCTTGAACAGGTGGGAGAAAAGGAAAGTTCCCCTTTAGATTTTATCTGAATATGAGAATTAAGAAGAGGACCCCATGAAAATGTCCTGGACTATTGCACTAGATTTAACAGTGTGTATAGTGCCATTCCACTAGATCTTAGGCCCCCAAATGGTTTATCCTTATTCAAATTCCCAAATGGATTTGATTCTAATATGGCTTTCCAATTGAGAGAATGAAACCCCCCTACTTTGGAAGATATGCAAAGCATAGCAGTTAGTGTTGAAGCAAACTTTCTATCCAAAAGATCCAAGGCTAGGAGTGAAAGGAGGATACCATTAAAAGAAGAAATCTCACCCTTTGAACAAAAACTAGATGTCATAATTAAAGGAATGGATAGACTAGGAGACAAAGTGGAGATAATTGAAAGAAAATATCGTTGGGATAGCCAACAAGCTAATGCATGGAGAAATCCTAATTTTATAAAAAATTAAAACAAGAACACTGGAAAGAATGGTCTTGACCAAAACATTAGACCCCCTTTCCAAGAGAACTATGCAGAAGCTTCTCCCTCTGAAGGCCCAAAAGAATATACTCAAATCAATTTGATGGGGCTTGATGACGAAGGAGAAGTTTTCTTATCCCAAGATGATCAAGAGGCCCACATACTTAAACAGTTCCAAACCCAATCAGGGGAATCATTTGAATTTATGAAGGGATATGACTTAACCATCTTTGAGGTGCACAAGCAATACAAGCTAAGAGGTAGGAAAATTGATGTCCCTGAAACAAACAAGAAAAAAATCCCAAATCAGCCCAAAAAATATAAAGCAGTAACCAAACATTTGCAAATTCTTTCTAGACCAAACACTAATCCTTCTAATCCCATAATTGAAGATATCTCTTATAATGAACCAAATAATGAACAACCTTCCACTTCCCTTCATTCCAAGGAAACTGTGGAAGAACCTTCAAAGGTTGATTTAGGAGAATAAACAAATCATAACTCTAATCCTGAAAAGGAGAAAGACATAGAAAACACAACTGCTCGAAATCCAAGAGGCCAAACAGAAAGGTCCTTTAATCTAGAAGTAGAAGTTGGCAAATTCAAAATTTCTGTTCCATTATCTGAATTAGCTAAACATGATGTTTACCATATTCAAATCAATATATCACTGAAAATTATTGGAACTGAAGACTCAGTTAATCTTTTTGATGATCAACTCGAGTTAATCTTTGGCCCAAAAGTGAATGGGAAACCATTGGAAGGAGGAATTCCTCCCTTCTATGTTAGCCTAAACATACATGATAAGATTCTTCACAATGCCATGTTTGACTCTAGTGCATCTCACAATCTTATTCCCAAATCTGTCATGGAAAAGCTAGACCTAGACATCACTAGACCATATAAATATTTGTTTTCTTTTGATTCCAGCCAAATGAGATGTTTAGGATTGATAAAAGACACGTGTGTTTCATTGGTTCACTATCCTGCAAAAACAATATTAATGGACATAGTGGTAGCTGATATACCACCCAAATATGGCATGTTGTTCTCAAGATCTTGGGGTGCTAAGCTTCAAGGATCTCTTCAACTGGATATGTCATATGCCACTATATCGATTTTTGGACAACCCAAGAAACTATACAGAGAAAAATTGATGAAATATGTAGTAAGTAGTCAAGAAAAACCCAAAAATTTCCCCATCTACTTAGTACACTTTGATATGGATTCTTTAATTCTTTACAATGCAGAAGCCAGTCCTTCAAATACTTTAGATGTTTTAGCACCAGAACCAAAAGAAATTGAAAAAGAAAAATCAACTGTTCATATTTAGGAAATATCAAATAACAAAGAAAAATTAGATGACAATCAAAACCCAAATGCCATGGTTAAACAAGTTCCCACTACCCTAGATACAAATTATGAACATGAAATCCTTTGGCATTTAGAGTTTGATGGCTTGGTAAATAAACTAGGAGCAAGAGCAGGAGTTTGGGCTTACAATTTAGAAAATGATCATGCTAAAGGCCATGCCTACATATTAAATTTTAGATGAACCAATAATATGGTAGAATATGAGGCTCTCTTGTTAGGTCTTAAACTTGTTAAAAGATTAGGAGTTATAAGGGTGTCTATCATGGGACATTCAGAATTAATAGTTAAACAGATTAAAGGAACTTACTCAACCAGGGATCCTAGACTAGGATACTATAGAGGAACAACCATAGAAATCCTCAACACTTTTTTGGAAACCCAACTTGCAACCATTCCTAGAAAACACAACATGCAAGCCCACAGCCTGACCATGTTTGCCAGCACCTGCAAATTACTTTTTCAACCTAGTCATCAGTATACTGCTGAGATTAGGCACAAACCAGCCATCCCTAATAATCTTAAGAATTGGCAAGTTTTTGATAGTTATAAGCAGATTAATAATTTTTTAACTTTAGATGAGGAATTTTCTAACCTCAAAATAGATGTTGATACAGTCACTAGTTCTAATCAAATAAATGAGGTAGAAATTAACATTTCAGAAGAGAATTCAATAAATATGCTTCACCCTACCAAATTCACGCAAAAGAAATTCAAGACCTGAAACCAATGGACCTAGATGAAATAATTGAAGAAGAAACATATTTTATAAACCTAAAGGACAATCATTTACCCAAAGGATTGACTCCTTTAGAAGCTTCTTTTGATTCTAATGACATTCCAAAGAAACCTAAAATGAAGCCTTTAAAAGCAGACATCGAAGAGTATAACTTAGGAACACAAGATAATCCCAAATTGATAAAATTGTCAAAATCTTTACCTTCTGATTAGAAACTAAAGTATGTTGAAGTTATGAGGGAATTCCAGGATGTGTTTGCCTGGAGTTATGAATATTTGAAATCCTATGACACCTCTATCATTCAGCACACTATAGCTCTGAAAGAAAATCAAAAGCCCTTTAAACAAAAACTCAAAAGAATTAACCCTGTGCTATTACCATTAACTGAGAAAGAAATCAAACGCATGTTTGGAGCAGGAATTATTGCCCCTATTAGATTTTTAGAATGGGTATCTAATCTGGTACGTACTAGAAATAAAATAGGTGAAATAAGATTATGTGTTGACCTAAGAAATGTGAACAATGTCTCTCTGAAAGATAACTATCCATTACCCTAAATGGATCATATATTGCAAAGGGTAGTTGGTTCTTCTAGAATCTCACTTTTAGATGGGTTTTCAGGTTATAACTAAATCTTAGTTCATGTTGATGACCAAGAGAAAACAACATTTACAACACCATGGGGTACCTTCATGTACGTTAAAAATCCCTTTGGACTAAAAAATTTAAGAGAAACTTTTCAAAGAGCAATGGACATTGCCTTTGCAAAAGAAATTCATGATTTTCTTGTTATATATCTTGATGATCTCACTGTTTTTTATTAATCAGATCAACAACACTTGGAGAATCTTAGGCAAGTCTTTTTAAAGTGTAGAAAATATGGTATTTTCTTGAATCCAAAGAACTCTTTGTTCAGATTGGAGGAAGGAAAATTGTTAGGTCACGTCATTTCTAAGGATGGCATCCAAATTTACCCCTCCAGGATCAAAGCTATTTGACAAATTCCCTATCCCATAAACATTAAAGATTTACAGGCATTTTTAGGAAAGATTAATTTTGTAAGGAGGTTTATCTCTAACTTATCTGAACTCATTAGATCATTAAATAACATGTTAAATAAGGATTCAACCATTAATTGGACAATTGAGTCTAAACAATCATTTGAAGAAATTAAAATAGCCTTAACAAGAACACCAGTCCTCATGAGCCCACAGTTTGATAAAGACTTCATCATTTTTTCTTTTGCATTAGAACACACCATAGCTGCAGTTTTACTACAAAAAGATGATCAAGGATGTGAAAAACCCATAAAATTTTTTAGTAGAGCTCTTATAGATGCATCATTAAAATACAAAATAATGGAGAAACAAGCTTTTGCATTGGTAAAAACTCTTGAAGATTTCAGGGTCTATATTCTGTATTCTCATGTAATAGCTTATGTTCCTAATGCAGTAGTCAATGACATCCTAACTCAAGATGGAGTTGATGGAAAAAGAGGAAAATGGATAGCTATTATCTTAGAATATGATTTAGAGATAAAACCCACTAAGCTAAAGGTCAGGGATTGGCTAAACTCATGGCAAAAACTAATTGTCAATCCCTAGACATAAATCTCATTGCAGAGCTGGATAACAAGCAGGAGATGGCAACTCCACAGATCATCCATGCCTTTTTATATTCATCTTGGTATGCTAATATTATTTATGTGTTACAAAACATGCAGGCTCCTCTAGGGTTATCCAGAACAAATAATAGATTTTTTAAAATGAAGTCTTCAAAATTTTGCATCTTAGATAATTCTTTATTTTGGAAAAATCATGAAGGCATTTTATTAAATTGTTTATTGAAAGAAGAAGTTGACAAGGCTCTCCAAGAATTTCATGTAGGGGACTATGGTGGACACCTCTATTGGAAGTCAACTACTGACAAAATTCTAAGAGCTAGATTTTATTGGCCAACCTTGTTTGCAGATGTAAAAAAAATTGTAACTTCTTACCACAAATGCCAAATATTTGAAGGAAAAAGAAAATTGTTACCTTTACCATTAAAGCTTATTTCCACCGAGAAACCTTTTCAACAATGGGGTCTTGACTTCATTGGGGAAATTCATCCACCCTCTTTTGGTCAACACAAATGGATACTCACTGCAACTGACTTTTTTACCAAATGGATAGAAGCCATTCCCTCCAAATAAGCCACAAACACTGTCATCATAGGATTTCTAGAGGCCAATATTCTGTCCAGATTTGGTTTTGAGATAAAATTATCACAGATAATGCTACAGCCTTTAAGTCAAAGAAAATGATTAATTTCTGTAACAAGTGTCATATCATACTGGGTCATTCCACAACCTACTATCCTCAAGGGAGTGGACTTGTAGAATCTTCTAATAAAACTCTAATCAACATTATCAAAAAATAGTTGGAAGAAAATAAGAAAATGTGGAATAAGAAGTTGACCAATGCTTTGTGGGTAGATAGGCTTACAACTAAAAAATCCATTGGAACTAGTCCCTATGAACTAGTATATGGTATGGAAGTAGTTTTTCCCTCATCTTTAGGGGTTCATGTCATGAAACTTCTTAAAGAAGCTCAAGTGGATCCAAATGATATATAGATAATGATAAACCAGACCATTCATTTGCAGCAAACCAAGGAGGTGTACCAAAGATCACAAGTGCTACAAGAGAAACTCAAGAAGGAAACAAAGTCAAATTAATTAACTTCCTTACTCCATTTTCCCCTAAACATTCGCTAATTTCCCCTAAGTGGTAAAGGTACCTATAAACAAGTTAGAGGGGCTCAGAGCATTTCTCTGACTTTTGGAGGGACCGAACCCTTGGCCCAATAATTTGAAATACCTAAAGTACTTAAATCCCCTTCACAAACATTTACCCCTCCATAAAATCATTCATTCCCTTAAATAAAGCTTTTCCTAAGTAAAATCCTATTTTACTTAGGGAAATTAAAACATTCTCCATATAAACCCTCATATTCACTTAGCCTAAGTCTTAAATGTGTATGATGAAAATGCTTTCAGAAAATTTTTAACTTAGCGCACATTCATATCTTAAAAAATAATATTAATGGCTAATTAATATTATTATTTAACTCCTGAAAATAAACTACCCCTCACCTGTATTATTATTACAAACCCAATAAATTATATATCCCGCTCCACAGTTGCAATATAACCATAATAATGTTTGAATAAATGGGATTCAACCTGTGACTAATTAAGAACCTTGACCCCTGCCATGCTAAATAAAGGATTAATTAATCCTCATGATTAATTAATAACTTTTTGACTAATCGCATTACCCCCGTTCTGATTAAGAGCTTTTAATTAACATCGGGCCCCCTCCATTCAACACCGGTCACTTCCCAATCCCCGACCATCGTCAGATCGGACTTCTTAGATCTGACGACCATTGCTCATATCGTACGGCCTTTTGGTCGGACATTAAACACACGATAATAACAGTTTCCCAAAAGCGCCGATTCTACGTGTCCACTGACTAGTGGAATCGTGCGGCCCTCCCTCAATATCGCCAACCTCCCATAAGCGGTGTGATGAAACCTGCTTACCACCTCCCACAAGCAAAAAAATGTCACATAAACAAGGTGATGTCACCTGTCTTTGTCATTAAACTTGCCAAAATATTGACTTTGAATAAAAAACGATGATAATCCATTCTTCGTCCTTTATCCAGAACAGTTCCATGCATGCATGCAGTACGTTCAAATCAACCAGTTCGTCCCCAAACTGTCAACCACCTTGAACGTTACCCTTCAACGCCGCTCCATTCCACTTTGTGCATCCTACGAACATGAACATCCTTCCTAGTTGCCCAGAAACAGGTATTTACCAGACTTTCTCCCAAAAACCGTATTATATACTGAAAATTCCTCTAAATTGCTTTAAAACCCAAAATTTTCAATATATTTGACTTGCTAAGCTTAGTTTAAAAATCCCAGACACCTTTGTTTTCGACAATTTGATTGGAAATCCTAGTTTCATCCCTGAAAACACAAGAACCAAGATGGAAACCCTTGTGGCCCTTAATGTACCTCCAGTCAATTCTCCCCATAAAGACTTGGTTACCTTCCCTTAGCAGATAAAGACTTCCAAATACAGGACCTTGAACCTGATAAATGCCCCCTGAAAGTATATTGTCGATGCCGAGATAATTACATGAACAATTTGGATACCATAGGACTTTGGGAATCAAATCTCCCAAAGTACCTATTCCCTTCTGTGCACATTTTTCCAGACATTATCCACCAATGCCAGGCCAATTATAACCCTAACCTTAGAGTTGTAATGTCCCCCGACCAGTCAGTCATGTTTACCATTATTTCTAATTCAATTAACGAAATGTTACAACTTTAGCCTGGCCAGAACCTCACCCCCATTTCCATTGGAGAACTATTAGAAAAATCCACCAAAATGTCTAGTTCTGAACTTAGCCATATTTTCCATACTTTCATGGATAAGGATCATATACCCAAAGATCCCCCTCCCTACCTAACATGTTTCTTCACTAATATAGGAAAAGATATTGTTAATATGATTGTTACCATTATGGGTTTCAATACTAGTGAGTTTGTTGATGAATTGAATCTAGTTTTCATGAGTATCTCACCCCTGGTCAGCCTCCTGCTGCCAAATATGACTATTCTGCATTCATAGCTAACAAAATCCATGACCAATTCATGAGGCTGGAAAATTATAGAGTGTTAAAGTATTCTATAGTCCTATATCACATCTTCCTTTACTATCAAACTGATAAATTCCATTTCTCTATGCATAAGCTTGATACAAAAGGTAACCTGAGGTCAGTCATTTCCTGGACCTCTATTTTTCACTACTCATCCACTTCTCGCTATTCATATATTGATTTCATTGATCAATTTTTCCATCCTATAACTACCATGTTGATAGGAAGCCCTCCCCCTAGAATCAGGGAAGATATCAAAAGAATACTTCAGTTGTCAAAGCAGTATAGGATAAGTGACTGATACTTATACCAGAATCATACTAAGATCAGAGTCTATGGGTGTGAACTACCTTCCTATAAATTACCCAAGTATTTCCCGATGAGAATATTTTCCCTAGAGTACTACAGGAAACTAATCAACTCTGATCAAATCCATTTCATGAAAGCAAAGAAGAAAGCCCAGCCGAGGATCAAAGACCACTTAGGCCCATTTATGTGCAACAACAAAAAAGCAGGGCAAGAAGTAGAAGAAATCATAGAGAGGAAGATGCATTTAAAGAAGAGGTTTTCTTGTAAATATGATCCTCATAGTTTCATCTATCATAGAAGGATAAAACACAAGTTATCACCCTACATCCATCACAACATTCCTGAAATAGAACAATATGCCAATTTAAACGAATGGAGGGAAGGGACATTGGTAGAACAAGATAGTGATAAAGTTGAAGTTGAAAATGTGATGAAATATTTGGAGAAGAGACTTGACCTGGACACCTTTGTATAGGTGCATGTAGAGTCTTCCCAAAGCCTAGTTTAGGAAACCAGTGCTCCCACAACCGAGCCTTCATAGAGGAAAACTCAGGAAACAGGTCCATCTACATCAGAACAACCAGAGATAATAGAACAACCAGAGAAATTAGATCAACAACTTGAAATATCTGTAGAGTTAGATCCACCACAGCCACATTCAAGTCAAACAAACATGGGTAATCCTCTAGTGCTACAGACTCCTCTAAATGAGGAAAGGAACCTAAAAAGAGATAGGGAAATAGCTACCCCTCAAGCATACCAACAGATCAACCCTTTGATAAGAGGCAAAGGATGAATCCATATTCAGGGGAAGAATTCATTGGAGAAACTACAGAGAGCATGAGAAAGGAAGGGACAAATAGCGTACAAACATTCCCAACAGGTGGGACACCTTCAAGTTCACAAAGGCAAGAACTGGAAAGGTAACAGAGCATAGAAGTTTCATCTCTTAGGTCTTCTTCTGAGAAGATTATAGATATAAAGGGGAAATTTAAAGAAATCAAGACAAAGAATGAGCAACTGAAGGCCCAAGACTATGCTCAGTACTTAAAGATGGCCCCTACAAACCAAACCAGATTGATGTCAGCGTTTGACATTAAAGAAGGCAAAATGCAAATGAGTTTCTTGAAGCCCATAGTGCTGCAGCTAAAATCCTTGGCAGATTATCTCAAAACTGACTTTGAAGTCATGGCTAAAGACATCCACCCTATAGAACAGATTGAACTGCATATGCAAACGGGTGAGATGGTATATTCAACACTGACCAACAAAGCAATGCTGGCTCATATACTGCAAAATTCATTGAGAAACACTACAGCCCAATTGCAGCTCGAGAAAGCCTCCTCACAAGCAAAAGATAACAGAATAAAATCACTGGAAGATTTAATAATTGAGTTGAGTCATGACCCAAAGGATGTTAAGGCGGCAAAAAGCTTAATTAAGAAAAATAATGAAGACATAGCTACACTTAGAAAACAATTGAAGTTGCCACCACTCATTCACCCTTAGACTGCTAAGGTTATAGATAATAAAAATGAAGAAGAACTTATGGACTTGGTCCATAAGTTAAACGAGCAATTGAAGGAAACAAAGCAGATTGGAAAAAGCAGTGCAGTCAAGGTAGAGTGAGTCAACCACACAGCCTCAAACTGTAGTGCCAGTAGTTTCAATAGGAGTCCCTTCTACACTGGCAACTGTTTTAGCAGCAAACATTCCTTTGGAAACAGCCACACCAGTGGAAGCAATAGGTACAAAATAGGTAGGTACATCAACACAGAGCACAAAGGACTTGATTAAGTCAATGGAATATATGAGGCTCTGTTGTGGCCACCAACAACCCCCCTCCTTATGAAGTTTTATTGCTAATACTAAACAAGTGGGGACCCTTAATGAAAAATTTAAAAAAATCAATTAGTGTTTATATTTCCTTTTAGATGAAACTTACAACCTCATGGACTTAGGAAAATACCTTTGAAGAATCTAAAAAGCTTAAGTTTCATGACGAAGAAAGTAAATTCACTCCTTAAGAGATATCACATCACGCAAAGAATGATAAGGTACCTTCTAATGAGCCAAAATGATAAAAAAACGCGAGATTGCGACGCGAAACTCCATCGCATCGCATGCATTAATGAGCACTCACATTGAAAAACTTTAAAATCGCCTATATGCGATATCACATATCGCACATCTTAAAAATCACATAGATTACACATAATGATTATAACGATTTAGCGATCTGCGATCTTGCGATATTGCGATATTGCGACCAAGAAACCTTGCGATAGAACAACACGATGAGATTGCGATAATGCGATGCAGTGATCTGCGATATCGCAAAGCAAAATTGCAAGACCTCTCCATCACAGTTGGTTTTGGCTCATATTCGAGAAAACTATTTTTAGGCCAAGAACTGGTCATGCACTGTAATGTGAATTAATAGGTTGCTGCCAGTTGTGAATGAAGTATGGTGTTGTGTTTTTCGAAGAACTAGTTCACGTAAGGTGGCGTGTTTTTGCATATCTTCGGCATTTAAAGTTTTCTTGTCATTATTTTTATCATTGCTTCCACCTCATTTGTAAACTGCAGGAATGAAGGACAAAGCATTATACAAGGCAGTATGCAGGAAACTATGAGGAGGAAAGGTAGTAATCCAATGTCCATTTGGGAAGGCACACATAATCTACTTAAGGAAGAGAAAGAGCCACAGAACTCTTCTAAGACATCCATCACAGATCTCTCATATACAACCATGGTTGAATGGGTAGTGAACGATGCTGATACCAGAAACAGACAGTTCAATGCTCAGGGTCAAGAGCTCACAGAATCACTATTTTTAAAAATTTTGAGCTTTATACCTAATAAGAGAAAAAGGCGCAAAAGGTGAAAAACGCATCATGGAAGCCCGGATCAAGGAACGGAGGCAATTTTTGATGCGTGATTAGTGCTTAGCAATAATCACACATCGCTAAGAAAATTGATCAAAAAAGAAGGCTTCCAATTACTCAGTCACCTGCAAGCCCCGAAAATTGTAAGAAAGCAGAAGCAGCCCAACGGTTAACCAAGTTGAAATGGGATTATTACCAAGCATACATGGTAAAGCCACATAGTCATTGGATGACTCTCAAGTATATCATCGATTTTGTTGAGAAGATAGTGCCAACTCTTGCCGATTCTGTTTGCTTAACTCAACCAAAGACGGAAGGTAGTCAGCCAACTCTACTTAGGCAAATAATGAATGCTTGCGACATTAAGGAGCAAATATAGAAATAGTTAGATATTAGATTTAATTTTAGAAATAGTTTTGCTTAGAAAAAGGACGGTCATTTAAACCGAATCTTGAATTTTTGTAAATAAGTTATTTAGTTAGTAGTATTTAAACCCTTCTCATGCATTTAGAGAAGGGTCGAGAAATTTATCAAAAACTTGTCCTCAAAATATGCACTTTTGCACCCTCCGAGGAGGTTTTGATGAATGAATGGAACATGGTTTATTGGTATTTGCATTTG
>APFE031535527.1:0-11528 GCA_000404065.3 Pinus taeda | reverse complement strand
GCAAATACTCTGATCTCTACTAAAGACGTTATAATTGTGATCAAAAACATATAATTGTATTAAAAAAGATACCCATGCCCATCTCAATTTCATCATTCAGGTTAATCACATCCCCTTTATGGAATATATTTTGTCAGTGAGTCCAAAACCTCTATGACCTATTCATGCTAAAACTAGATTATGCCCATAAAATATTATATCACCGGGGATTCAGAAGCATCCACCTCCAAGCATTGATTGTTGTGTGTTTCCTGAACCCAATTCTACTCAAGAATGAGCTCAAAAATCATATATCGAATTAATCATTAGAGAAAATGCCCATTTCATGGAATGTTAGAAAAAATGGCCACTAACCAGTGATGGTGTTAATATTTCCTTCTAACACTCACTATATGTTCGAAATGATGACACACTTAAAATGAACTAAAGTTAATTTGACATTGGTGAAGGAATATCACAAGTATGAATATAATTGAAGCATGTCATATCATCCAAATGTAGCAATATATTGCAACCATATAGTGACCAAACATAATGTATTTAATTGTATATTTTGTTGCTCCAACTGTTCGAGCACATATAATGTAGCCATATGAACGATCACATGTCAGTATTTACATTAAGCTCACTTTCAACTCAAAGCTTATAAAACTGATGTCTTCCTAGTCCATCGTTTTCTCCTTTAAGGTGTTGAAGAACAAGATCATCTCAATTGCTAAATGGTACTTCGATAGGAAGTGCACTCTAGTACAAACCCTAGGAAGTTGTAATGGTCAGCACAATGGAGATTTCTATAATGATGATAAAATCCTTTAGGTTGTTTAATTAAAGCACTAAGAACATTGAAAAACGTTCAATCTTCATACTAGGGCTACAATTAAGTGTTTGCAATGTGATTTTCATGTGTAAATAGGCCCGAAATAATCAATGACCCCTGTTTTATCGTTAATATTCCTATGAAAAATATGCTCATGGGTCTGCTCATGTTCTAGCTCAATTTCCTTCACCAATAGTTTCAAATTAATATTTGAAGAAGTCATTTTAAGAGATTGAATCCTCATTCAAATAGGTCTGAAAAAGGCGTTTATATATTTAATTCTCAAGTTAGTATAAAAAAAAAAAAAAAATCACTACAAAGATATCCGTACCCTTGCAGAACTCCACATATTAATAAGCACTTCAAAAAGCTCCAACTTCACAGAGTTCACATCTAGAATATTCTTCAATAATGCACAACAAACTTCACTTTTCTTCCTTGGGGTGTATATAGTTAATATTTGAGTAAATATATTAGCAGATAAACAAAAAAATGTAATGAAAAAATAGGTTTCCTTTTTTTCTTTTTCTGATTCCTAACTCCTATTTTATTAGTTTAGATATTATTCAATTATTTCCTTAAAAAAAAAAAACATTTTAATCATCGAAATTCCCTTAATAAAAATTGAATGTATAATAAATTTTTAAAAATACCTTTTAAAAATTGTCCAACGGGGCATAAAGTTGAGTGTATTATGTTAAGGCACTTCGTGTTGTATAGGTCACTCATTTGAAAATATATGGGTGAAAATCTGAGCATGCTAAGGGTTAATGTGGTCCAGGCTGGGTGTGGTCCCCAGGGGTTGGAAATATTGAGAGGGGGGTGAATAAATATTTATCATGAATTAGTATTTTTGAACCTCATAGAGCATAAATTATCACTAACACCATATCAACATAAATCAACATCACATGAAAAATAAACAATACCACTCAACAATGCACAAACACCAAGATAGTAGAGACCATATTTTTAGGTGGAAACCATTAAGGGAGAAAAAAAACGAAATGTTTCTTAATATCTGTCTTTAATAAAATTAACATCAATATTTTAAGCTCCAACTAAATGAGGCTCCAACTCCCTCATTTACAAGCTCCAACCTAAAGGACGCTCCAATTTCTTGGTTTACTAGCTCCAACTAGAACAATGCTCCAACATCCTAGTTTATAGGTTCAACTTGAAGGATGCTACAAAACCATATTCACGAGCTGCAACGGGAAGGAGGCAATAATTTTTGCAAGCTCTAACATACCCTAGAATCACACTACCACCCTGAAGTGTTCTCATGCTCCAACCTAAAGGAGACTCCACTATACCGCCTTGTGCCACGCTGCCACCCTGATGAGAAAGTTGCCACTTGTGCTGAAGGCTCCAACCTTAATCTCACCACGATGGACAACATTTCACAATTTTTAGACTAGATCGATCTATCTATTTTCTACTAAATCAATATAAACAAATAAGTTTAATGCCACACAGTTATTTTTATTTTCAGTTCTCTTACAACATCAATAACATTACCAAACCATCATCGATATAAACCACTGTTTCATGATCAACACGTCAAGCTATGAATATGTTTGTTTAATAAATTATCATATATTCACAAACCCTACCTCAACATACGGATCAATATCAAAACCTAGTAGTTTCTTGCTTAGATATAAATAAAAATTAGCAATACTCTAATCTCACCTAAATACGTTATAAATGTGATCAATGGCATATAATTGTATTCGAAAAGATACCCATGTCCATCTCAATTTCATCATTCTCGTTAATCACATCCCCTTTATGGAATCTATTTTGTCAATGAGTCCAAAATCTCTATGATGTGCTCATGTAAAAACTAGATTATGGTCATAAAATATTATATCACCAGGGATTCACAAGCATCCACCTCCAAACATTGATCATTGTGTGTTTTCCTGAACTAAGTTCTACTCTAGAATGAGCTCAAAAATCATATATCCAATTAATCATTAGATAAAATTCCCATTTCATGGCATGCTAGATAAAATACGCACTAACCGATGATGGTGTTAAGATTTCCTTCTCCAACTCATTATTTGTTCGAAATGATGACACATTTAACAGGAACTAAAGTTAATTTCCCCTTTAACCGAATGCGTCTGCCACTACGTCCGCACGACTGTCACACATCATGGGCACACCTGTACCCATGATCTTAGTTTTTCGACTCTCCCATCCATTGGTGGTCATCACGAGCGCTCGTCCAACTTGAGACCTAGATACTAAGGTTGCGAGGGAATGGTAAGATACACTAGCTCATCAATCTCATTGTTTTTGCTGCATGAAAATAAGAAGCTAGATAATCAGATAAAATATGGAGATGTCCAACAAAATTTGTATGACTAGTGCTTTCAACTAAATCTTCTACATTCCGACACGTTCTGCTAGCATCACTATGAGTAGAGGAAGAATGGCTAGTGAAAGACGAAGCAACTTCCGACTTGGTACTGAACGATGCCAATCTACGACACAAGAGCGATTTATGCCCGGACTATGTGGACTCTCGTTTCGATCATGTGGAAACCTTCCTTATGAGTGCCTTTGCGTGTGGTGATCACACAGGTCCTCTAAGTAATAGTACTCATTGCTAATTTTCTCTCATCATGACTAGAAATGGTGGCTTTAGGTATTTTTGACATCAATTCTCATGTGTCTTACAGGTTTGGTTTCTTCAAGGTGGTCTACATCTTATTTTTGTTCTGAAGAATATAGATATGATAGTTTTTGTTTGCTATTATGTTGTGCTTCTTTTGGATACCGTGGAAGCGAAGTATTTTTAAGTATTGCTATGGACCTTAAGCATTTTTGTTTGGTTTCCTCTCACCATATTTGGCCATAGGTGATATAATGAGAAAAACGTTTTTATATCTACTAGCACAATAGTTTGATTCGGAGAAATGGATTTCGCTACAGGCCTTGAGCGTTTGTGTTTGGTTCCCTCTTAACATATGTGGCCATAGGTGATATAATGCATAGTTACCAAATTCGGTCGTACTGGAAGAAAAAGTTCGGAAATTCGATAGTTTGATTCAGTTCGTTAATTAATACATGGATTTGAAATTCGATACAATGCACGGTTTATTTGGTTCATGGATTAATATAGTAAGACTAACCAAAATTATAAATTTCTATTTAATAGTCTTCACAAACCCCTTTGGGATTGGGGAAATGGCATACAGTCGGATTAACACCTCTTATTATGAAAGAAGAATTTCTATAGGAAATTTGTTAGCATTGCTTTAATATTTGTAAAAATCTATGAAGTTTGATTTATACAATAATATAGAATAAGTTATTTAGATAATGGATATTGGTAAAATAAAAGAAGAATATATGTAATTTATATATTTAGAATCCGTAAATTTATCAAATTTAAATAAAAAATTGAAGTTAGCGATTTTATAAAAAAAACAAATTAAGATAGACATTTTTGATTGGGATTTGAAGTATAAAATTATAAAAGAACATTTTATATTACATGGAATAATAGGTGTAGCTATTATACGTCATAAATTAGAATTTAAGTTTGGTTTTTGGTGTGTAATTGGATTTCTAAATCTCAATCTGGCCGATATTGCTGTTTTCACAAACCTAGTTTGCAAGTGTTCCGAATCCGAATGGGTCCGACAATGCTGTTTTCACAAACCTAGTTTGCAAGATTTCCGAATCTGTACGATCTACGTCAACGCTTCCCTTACGGATCAAAATTTGACATCCAAGAATCTTCTGCTTCCATTAGCCCCAAGTCAATCCACGCTCACACATTACTATTCCACGCTCTCTCCACGCAGTCAACCCACAAAGTTGAAACCACTGGTTAACGTTAAGGAGTTTGAACGTTAAAGCGGGGCTTTGCCATTGCGACCTTTAGACAATCGTTTATCTTCCGTCTGCTCCACGAACGAACAATCTGTAATTAATTTGAATTGTATTCAACAATCCAGGGTCAGGGTGTGCCTCCGCTCCTCCCCTCTATGTATGCATATAAAAACGAATCTCCCTCGTAATGCATTGTATGCATGCATCAAATATTTCATCTGCAACTACAACTCAACCATAAATCACGTTTCCATAACTCTCATTATCTCAAATATATCATATGCAAGTATAGCTTCATAGCTCTCATTATCTCCAATATTTACACACTATTTCCATAGTTCTCATTATCTCCAATACTTACATGCTATCAACCATCTAACCCATCCACAGAAGATTGTCACGATACCAAAGCCTTCGTTGAACATAAGAGCAGAAAAGGATGATGCCTTACCCTAGGAAAATGAAAACTAATGTTTCTGTCATTCTACTTACTGCCGTCGCCCTACTTATGTCGACGTTGTTGCTTAAGGAAGGCCCCTTTCTTCGGGTTGCAGCTTCTCCTGCACCTCAACCCGACGGAAATGCTCGCAGTAACATTCAATCTTCTCTTAAAGCCGCGGCAGCAGGAGGATGGCAATCGGTTGGAGGTGATGGTCGCAACCCCCTACTCGTGCTTGCTGCCCGTCAACCCAATCCCCATCTGCCAACTCCTTCACACAAACGGAACATTCATTCTTCAGTTGGGGCGTGGGCAGCAGGACTTTCTGTGTGCCGTCCAGCTTCACCTCAATGCCCACGCAATGCTCCAAGTCTTCCTGGATTGTCCAATGGCAAGGCGGAGTTAGTGAGGAATTATGAGAGCTCCATTGATGCTCGAAAGCACGCGTCAGCAGATCAAGTTAACATCGCAGTCGAAGGAGAACCGCATAAAAGTAGTAACGTTCACAACACCCTTCCTAAACCCAATCCCCATCTTCCAACTCCTTCACACCAACGTAACGTTCATTCTTCCGTTGAGGCGTCACTTTCTATGTGCCCTCCAGCTGCACCTCAATGCCCAGGCAATGCTCCAAGTCCTCCTGGATGTTGCAAAGCAAAATCAGAGGAGGAGCAGCAAGTGAAAGCTAACGGCAAGGGTGAGTTAATGAGGAGTTATGAGAGCTCCATTGATGCTGGAAAGCACGCGTCAGCGCATCATATTAACAAGGCAGTCGAAGGAGACCGGTTTCGCGATCAGTCACCGCTCACACTCAATCCTTTAAATGTACCAGGAAATTAATTGGCTCTTGAACCAAACACAGTTTCTCCCACCACACAGAGGCCTGCCTCATATTCATGTTTCTCGTGCCCCGTATTTCTTTCGTGCAAGTATTGTTATAGGATTTCATGCTAATCATTTGCAAGAATATAGATATCCATTCATGATTTCATAGCAAAATAAAATTTGAAAATGGTGGTTTTCAGAATAAATTTTGAAATTGGTGGTTTGCTGATCCAATTCGTGTTTCTAAATGTGGTTGTTATTATTAAAAATATTAAATGTAGAAAAATAAATAATACATATCGTAGAAAAGTATATTTTTGAAAAAAACTAAAATAAAAAGATTTAGTAAAAATTTGAAGTAGGAGGTTGGTAAAATTTGTTGGGAAGAAGTCTATAAAATAAATCACCATGAATCAAGAAATAATACACATTGTAGAAAAGTATTTTTTTGAAAAAAACTAAAACAAAAAGATTTAGGTAAAAAGGTTGGGAGACCTTGAAGTAGGAGGCTGCTAAAATCTGTTGGGAAGAAGTCTATAAAATAAACCACTAGGAATCAATGAGGGGGAAGATTTTAGAGGCAAGAAGGTCTTAGCTCGAGGGAACTATGGGAGATAGTTCAAGGTTGGATGGAAGGTGCTCTATTCTGAAATATTACCTAAGAAGTAAGGGGTAGTTGAACTTTTGTTAAATCCTTCTTTCATTTTTATTTTTGCATAGTTCAATAACCTATGGTGATAGAAGAGGAGCAAGAATGTGTATTTGTGTTGATATTGATGTTATAATATCCACATGCAAGATTATGTATTGTCTTTTTTATTGTTGTTCTTTGTCTAATATTTTGATATGCACACACCTAGGAGAACCATGTCAAAAAAAGTTCCTAATGAGAGGATCCGTCTTACTATAAAGGTTAATGTCATATTGGAGTTATTTGATATTAAATAAAATGATGTCTAGGAACTTTTGGAATTCTTTGTAACTCCAAAGAAAATAAGTGGGAGAATAAAGTTTAAGGGTATATTAGATAGCAACTGAAGAAAGAAAAAAAATACTTATCTAAATATTTTTGATGTATTATTATTATTAGAAAGTATGTATAGTCTAAGAGAAAAGAAACTTAGAGATTACCATCATTTTCATATCTCTTAATGTACGATATTTTTATATTTGTAAGTCTATCTAGAAAGGTAAGTAAAGGAGTGCTTGTTCGTATAAACATAACTCTATTTATATTAATTTCTCTAGAATATGCACATTACAGATCCTAGAAGTCTTACATTTTATAAAAGTATATTAGAAGTAACTGTATAATGAAATTACTTAAAGTTTAGATAACTAGTGGTTAATATACAAAAGATTAGTACATAAAGTATAAGGAGGGGCTTCATAGAAAAAGATGGACACTAAAATATTACAATAAATGCAATAGTGAAGCTTAAAGACATATATATGTGTGTGTGTGTGAGAGATAGATTGTCTATACAACGATTCTAGAAAACCAAAAATGATTGCAAAGCAAGAAAGTAGTGTAATATTATAAATACGTGACAATGGTAAGTCCCATAAGAGATCAATATGGAAAAATTGTATGATGAATCTAGTGTATACTAGATATACCAAATAATTACCTAAATATTTTCAGTTACTGTAATTATTATAAAGCTACTGTAAACGTTATGTAGAAATTAGTATATGAAAAGTAGAGCTAGAGTGATATATAAAGAAACCATTGGTGAACACTAGAATTATAACTAAAAGCAAACTTTGTAAAGGTTGACTTAAGCTGGAAGTAATCATAGAACTTCGTGCAAATTGCTAATTATAAAACTTGTAGAAAAAGGAACGAATTCAAGTTGACTTCGAATACTCATTAAAGAACAGATGCAAATGTATGACCCATAGCATATTAATGAAATTTTCATTTAAACATAATAGTGTGTAAATTAAATTATATTTCATACATTAGTCAAAATTCTCTAACATGAACAACAGTCCAAGGACATAACTGGATATCCATTACATTTAGAGCTCAAGGCCAGTACCCTTGACAATAGGAAATCATAACCCAAATAAGTTGTAGTAAACCCACATGGGGTTGAAGTCAACAAAATTAAGAAACCCTATATGAAAAGTCTAAAATTCCTAGTGGAAAGTCATGTATCACAACGATGCATGCACAAAGTGTGAAATTCTCGGAAAATGACCGACGTGAGGGTAAACAAAATAGGAGTAAAAGTGTAGACTAAGAAGAAAAGTTAATACCCAATAGATGCAAATATTTCTTAGAGTGTCAAATGTTATACCTATAGAAAAAAGGTGAGAAGTCACAGTTAGAATCTTCATAGAATTGATAAACTAATGCTATTAAATGGAAAAAGAGAGAAATTTTTGAATGAGATATACATTCCATGAGTAAGGCCAACTCCTTAGTCCCTAGCTGATCACATTACAATATAAATTCTAGAGGGAATGGTAGCAGAGAGTCCCATCTGAGCAGAGAGAAAGAATTAGCCTTAATGGGAGGTAATAGAAATCCAAGTTGTTATGAAATAAGTAAAAGGAAAAGTAAGAGTTCCTGGAAGTACAAGTACCTGTGATGGATGTAAAACACTGGGAATATACACCTAGGTAAATAAATGGGAAAAAAATTTTTATTATTACAAGGAGAAAAGGTATAGGAGTTATCTTATGAAATGTTTGCGAGAACATCAATTTACCTTTGTAACAACAGCAACCTGAGGAGTCAGTAAATATACAAATCTCTCCCTCTCATATATATTATGGAAGAGTATCGTGAGGAGTATTGACGATGGGCATCATGTAGGAAACATTCAAAATTAATTGAAAAAACATGGAAACCCTTATTATAGACTACGAATAAAGTAAGGGAAATCAAGTTCGGAAGCACCTCTGGAAGAGGAGAACAAATCTGTTCTATTTGAAATTCATATGAAATTAAAAGAAGTGGGAGTGTGCAGGCAACCAACACCAAACTGATATATACGTTATTACCCAAATATAGTTTGCAACTGCGTCATGAAATCTTCAAGGAATTTCTCGGTAGAGCAGAACAAAAGATACGTGTACTTTTTCTCTCCAATCAAAAATTTAGTTGGGTAGGAAAATAATATGTAGCAATCCTAATTATCTTATAAATAAGGCCAACGAAATTAAGATAGTGATGGATGAAACCCCCATGGAAATTAGTAAGGTTTCATCTTGCCAGAATGGCATCGAAAATTTAATAAAGAAAACAAGGAAGGGAAATTTGTTTCTCAAGCATGGTTAATGAGTTAATCGAACAACACCCAAAAATGAAATTTCAGAAATTGTGTGAGAATATTAACCTCTCTACCAGGAAGCCAGGCATGTAAGGGGCAAGCCAAAGATACTAAAAACAAAAATAAGGAATGTTAATTCTATCAAGAAGCAACTTGACTCTAGTTCAACTGTGAATGCCACATAAATGGGGATAAGAGCTTACCATCATGTTAGAGATGAAATATCCAACGAGCTCTGCAATGTCTAGCTAGGAATTTGAGCTAAATCACCTTAAAACTAGAGAAACAATGTAAGAAGAGTTTGGTGGGTTGTTGGAGATGGACACCATATTTTGTTTCTAGAAAAAAAAAGAATAATCAAAGGCCACCAGAGGTGATACTAAAAAGGAAACCCTATGGTTTTCCCAAACAATCGTGACCGTCCACACCTCCCCAAAAATCTACCACTCTCCATGGTCTAGTCTATTAGGCACGTGAGGTGCACATGGGAACGATTAGCTGGTAGTTATTCTTTTTTTCCAAGTATACAAGCAGAGGGGCATGTAGCTAGATCCTCAAGTCTCACATTAATATGCTCACTCACATACATAGATATGAAATAAGTTTAAATCAATCTTGGAATAACAGTACCATTTCCAATTTCCACCTAGTATTTTTAGGTATAACTTCCTTATATATGTGTGTGTGTGTGAAATATAAAGAAACTCATGGTTAGTGAAAGAAGGAAAAACTCACACTCAAACCTTCTTTAATACAATGGGAGTATATGGATCCCCATACATGAATAATAGTTATACATATAGAACAAAATATTATAAAATAATGTAGGGCACTTATATTGTGTTCTAAATTACTAGACTTTGACCATCGTTGTATTGCTAACAAGAAAGGTTTTATTGTAAAGTATGAAAACAATTGATGAAAAACAAAATGGGGATCAAATTCCATGTGAATCATAGGTATAATTAAACTAATGATTTTTTTATACGAATTAAAGAATAAAGAAGGAAATTGTAGTTGACACTAAAAATAATTATTTTCTAAGGTAAATGGGGTATGTGACATATGGTATGAGAGCTATAGGTTAAATATTGAGGCCTATGGGCCAACCCGTAACTAGAATATAGAAATGAGCTAGATTAGTCTGAGGTGTGATGAATTGTCACTTTCAAAAACATAAATGTCCAAAGTATTATAAGATTTGAAGACTTGAAATAATCAGTATTAAATCAATTCGTGAAAAGGGAGAGGAATGAGCAGTTATAAACGGGAAAAGAAAAGCAAGTAACTCGCATATATGGACATGCACATGACCAAATATAGAAAAAAGAATGAAATACCATTACACAGTTTATAAGAAGATATGTAGCAAGTATACTGGCATTTTGTAAAAAAATTCACAAATGCTTGTTGCTAGTGTTAAATATTACAAATTCAATAATGTTACTTCATGCACTCACTTTCTATAAAAGGGAGAAAATCTTTTTTTTTTGGTTTTTTTGGTTTTCTAGTTAAGGTGAATAAAGTAGTAAAATTTTATACATTGGCATAAGAGGGTCTTACAATATGGGTTTAAGAAAAAGAAATAGAAAATGAATAAGATATGGGTAAATAAATAAATACCTTGTAGAAAGAGATTTGAACTTCCTTAGAGAGAATCTATACGTACTAGAACAAGATCTAGAGGAAGATATGGAATTTGTGTGACCATACATGGAATAGAACAAGTCATTTTCGGCTAACCCTAATAAATTATGGCCTCCAAGGTTACAATCAAGGTCACCACCATTGCGAGTAACCACGTGGTTCATGTTTCAAAGCACCAAGTTTACAAGGTGAGGCAAAATCTCTATTAACAGACATCCCTAGAAATCCCACACACATGAAAGTGGGAAGCTATTTCATTGTTTAAAAGAAGGTTGGTATATATATCTAAATTTAAGGTTGGATATATAAGAATAAGATGGTTGTCAAAAAAAAGAAAAAAAATTATGACCATGAACCTTGTGCTTGTATAGAAAGACTCTTGTAACTATTATAAAAGCAATATCATGTAAATTGTGTTGATATTCAAATGGAAGTTGTACATGATTATGGGGAATAAATGAATTGTTTGTCCTAGTCATTAGAGGTCAAATTTTAATAAATCCAGCGATAATTATAGAACCTCGAGATACAAAAGCTAGAATAGATGCACACATGTCATTCTTGAATTCCCCAAAGAAATTGTAGTGGAACAAAGATATTAAAGAATAGGATTACATAGATTATTATTTATAACCTAAGTACATATTTATACTCCTATGATACT
>APFE031535518.1:0-17661 GCA_000404065.3 Pinus taeda | reverse complement strand
AATTCAGCAGCTTCCGGCTTCACATGTGAGAGAGAGAGAGACCCATTTCAATGCAGTAGAGAAGAGACTCATATCTGCGTAGTAGAGAGAGAGATGTGATGAGATGAGTGAGTCCAAATGAGGAAAAGTCCTCTTATATTTATACACAACGTTGGTGGGTGAATAGATGCGACTATTGGGCTTCTGAGCCTACATGAGTTGTAGGTCAGCTTGATAATAATTCCATAATCAAAATAAATTCATATCTCCATGAATACTTATCGGAATCAGATGATCTTTATATTAATCCTACACCTCTCGATGAGAGGAATCTAATAAAAATATTATCAGCCATGAATAAGATGACCCACCTGAAGTTTTTCCCTTGTTTCCAATTTTAACAGAAATAAATATAGAATGCCAAAGGGAGAAACACAAATTGAGGATAAAGTTTGTGTTTATCTTTCAAGGGTGAGAACAGTGGCATGCAGGCGTCATGAAAGGCCCTGAGCTTGCATGGAGATATAGGTGCATCATTATCTTATTTAGTTAATGTTTTCTCTTCTTCACCAATGGAATTGGAATTCAATTTATTTCTATGAAGAGGAATCCTATAAAAAATAAAAAATAAGTAAAAAATGAGACTTTAAGTTTGAGAAAGATATATATTTTAACTATTCAAGTTCAAAGGATGAGATATCCTCCAAAAGTTGAAGACGTTGCTGATCCATAGCCCTGGACACCATAATATTTGCAAGAGGATTAGTGGTACTGGAACCTAATAGGGACAAAATTTGCTAACTTGTTTGAGGTGGCACACATCTTGGAAAGATGTTTTAGACCCTTAGGATTAGAAATTCCTAGGTGTATTTTCACAATGTACATGCCTCATCTGCCTGCCAAGAAGTCCCAATTTCTAAACTCTCTCCTACAACTCAGTAAACTTTTCCATGGAGAATTCTACTTGGTGGGGGGGGGGGGGGGTGGAATTCAACCTAATCAGATCACTGAAAGAAAAGAAGGGTGGTATCCATAGGTTAGAAATAAACTCCAACCACTTCAACAAAATGATCAAATCGATGCACATGGTGGATATCCTAACTAGCAATGACATCCACACCAGGAATAACTGGAGAGGAGGTAAGGATTTTGGTTAGGGTTTAGGCTTCATTTCACTCTCACTGTAGCTACAACTATATCCACCCTACCCAATCTGCGTGGCAATCTCACCGTGATAGTCTGCTGCATATTCCATCGAAATTGTGGTTAGTGCACCCTACGACCTATTCCTACCGTTCTATTTTTTGGCTGCATCATTTATCGGCAGTGGAGAAAGATGTTATCAACTACTCGAAGGATCCTTTCCCCTATGAGCTCATTTGGACATACCTTATCTATCTGTTGGATGTGCCATTTTTTGGGTCCCTAGGTCATACTCATTCGTCGTGGTCAGGATCACTATCTATCCGCTCGGACCCCAGTACCTTCATGCCTAGCCTGCCATTTTCATCTCTCTCAATTTCATTTCCAGGTCTCAATTGTCGTTCCTTCTCTTCGACATCCTTACAATTTATTGCCTCCTTCATTCCTCCAACTCCATCTTTCGATCATCTGCTCCCTAACCCACCCCTCTTGCCACCCAATTTTTCCCATCCTTCATCTTTGGGTATCGACTTTGGGGTTAATCCCCATTCACACATATCGACTTCATAATTTTATCCGACCTCTATTGCTGAACATGGGCAGCCGTCCGTTTCATTTGTTTGTTTTGATGCCCTGGTCGTAAACCCCAAGTCATATAACCCGAGGTCACAGGAGGCTCCCTCGGGTACCTAGAACCCCCTCAGGATCATCTAACAACCCCTCGTTCGGGAAAATCTAGAAGATCTAAGTTCGTAGAATTGAGGCTTCTGCGATCCATTAATTTTATAAGAAGAGCTTCGGCATAAAATCACATGAAAAAGGATCTTTTTCATGTGATTTTATGCTGAAGCTCTTCTTATAAAAAAAAAAAAGATCTAAGTTCGTCAAAGCCTCACACAGGGACACGTCCCTCCGTTTTAGAGAAGGAGTACAAATGGGTGATGTGGTGGACACAACAAATAAGGTTCTGGTGGGAAGGGTCAGAGGAAGATCTTACTCTGCTGCCTGACTCTATTTTTGGGTCACTAATATTTGGGGGAACATCCTCAGTGAAATCTCATCTGTTACCACTTTGGCTCGTGGCTGGTTCGCTCTAAGTTTTCAAAAGGAGGATTATACATCATGGGTCCTCTCACAGTACTGACACATAGAATTGGCACCTATGCTGCTTAAGAGATGGAGTCCTCTTTTTGACCCCGAATTCTGGTTTGAGGACATTTTTACTCTCATTGGGAATGTATTGGGCACATTCCTTGATTATGATAAATCTTTCATTACCTCAGGCAACAAAATTTTGGCACGCATCTTGGTGTACCTGGACACTAGAGAAGGACTGGAGGAGCAGAACACTCTTCAGTGGAAAATATTCACCCGCATCCAGATTATGGATTATGAAGGGGTGCCGTTTAGATGTAGGAGGTGTCACAAGGTTGACCATCCCTACAAGGAATGCCCATTGGTTACTGTTGCCTCCTCTCCCATCAAAGGCATAGATGGCGTTGGCCCTACGATACAAGCACCCATGGATACGCAACCTTCTTAGTCCTCTCATTCGAAGCAACCATATCATAGTTCTGCATAGATGACCTCATCAACCACCCCCCAAACTCCTTCACCTCCCATGACGAGATCCCGGGAAGCTACTGCGACCACCCTTTCTGCAAGTATTTCTTCATCTCTTTGCTATGCATCTTCTTTATCCTTATCTACTTCTGCACCTCAATTGAATGTTGCATTTGCATCCTTTGCATGCATATCCACCACTCCTCTTACTTTCCCTCTGAACCCCCCTCCCCCATCCTTTACTACCACCTCACCATCTATACCGTTCTTTACCCACCCCCCCGCTGCAATGGATATCCTTATTTATCCAGGGCTGGCTGAAGACCCTGAAGGCCTTCGGCCTCCCTCCGCGCTCTGCGAAGTGATGAAGCTTTCTCTTTATATTATAAGGTGCGAAGCCTGGGTTGACCACTTCACCTCCCTCTCCTGGTGCATCGGTATCCTCTTATCACTCTCACCCCTACAATCTTCGCTCTCGGGGGAAACACCCATTTGAGCTTTCTGGTATTGGCTTGATCTACCCCCCCCCAAGATATCTAAGCCTCTAAGGGGTCGACATTCTTTCATTTCTAAAGCCATTACCCAAGCAGGGGTGGATGTGGCTTAAGGTAAGAAAACTACACTTGATAGGGTTCTTAGAGCATTGGACACCCTTCCCAGGCCTCATACATGAAGTGGATCTCTTTCAACTGCATAGATTTGGTTAGCCCTGCCAAAAAACTAGCCTTTAGAAGACTTCTTGATTCTGAGCAGATTGATATTATCTATCTACACGAAACCCTTGGGATGGCTGAGCAGGTCATCTCTGTGATGAACTCCTTGAAGTCGGGATGGACATTCCACACTCTAGATGTCAGTGGACAATCTGGGGGAATCACACTTGGCATTAACCCCTGCACGATTATGCTTCTTTCATCCTAGGGTGGGGCTGGTTTATTGGTATGGATATATACTCCTTAGAGCTAGGCTTTGACTTCAGAATTATCAATTTTTATGCTCCTTGTCATAACAGGGAAGAATTTTGTTATTGCCCACTCAACTAATCTCTCACAAACTTCGACAATCTTATTCTGGGAGGGGATCTCAATTTCTCAATTAGACATGTGGAATCTTAGGGACACAATGCCTAGTTGGACCCCCTCTCGGTCACTATGGATTATCTTCTGGAGCAGCACCGTTTGGTAGACATCCCTATGAATAAGCTGCAACTGACTTGGTGTAACAGAAGAACCGGAGAGGCATCACTGGCCAGAAGACTGGATCGCTTCTTAATCAAGGAGAACTTGGTAAGGGCCTTGACAAATTTATGAAAATGGGTGGGATCTAGAGGCATTTCTGACCAATCCCCTATAATTTTGGAGCTATCGGGACCCTTTCAGAAACCAAGAGCTCCCTGTAAATTGAACTCCATCTAGTTGATGGACCCTTATTACATCAAATTGGTAAATGACTATTGGTGGGTTCACCCTCTTGCACATGGGAGGTCTATATCAGAAGGTTTTTGTCGTAATTTGAATGACCTAAAGAGATTATCTATACAATGGGCTAAACATAAAAGAGATCGGGACGAGCAAACTTTAAGGCTCAATGAAGACAAGCTGGAAAATCTCATTGATAAGAATAGGAGGGGGTTCTCCTCTGAGAAGCTAAAAACACCCTCATAGACCTAGAGGTACAACAATCCAAAATTCTTAAAGAATGAGAGGAGACTTGGGGCCTTAGAAGTAGGGGTATCTGGTTACAAGCAGGGGATGACAACACCAAATTCTTCCACAATTTTGTAAATGAGAGGCAAGCAATTAATACTATCTAGAAGATGCCTAATGAGAATGGCCAAGCTACTCACACTTTTCACCAATTGCCTCATCTTGGTACTAACCACTTCCAACAGTTTTTCAAGGCTCCCCCCAAGGCCACTCTTGCTGAAATCGTTGGAGTTTCTAGACTATTTCCTCGATTTGTTGATCAGGATGCAGAAGCTAACCTCATCAAGCCTGTTACAATGGGGGAATTGGAAAGCACCCTCAAATGGTTTAAAAAGGATAAAATCCCTAGCCTGGATGGATGGTTTGTTGAATTCTATTTGGCTTTCTTTGAGACCATTGGTCAGGACCTACTTAAGGTTGTGGAGGAATGTTGATCATCTGGTTGAATGTATGAGGCCTTCAATTCCACCTTCATTTCCCTCATCCCCAAAGTGGACTCCCCACTTTCTTTCAATGATTTTAGGCCTATCTCCCTTTGCAATTGCCTCTATAAGATTATTTCCAAAATAATCGCTAATCGACTAAAGCCCATCCTATCTGCCCACATCTCATCTAAACAATTTTCCTTTCTGCATAACAGACAGATTCATGAGGCCATTGGCACTGCACAGGAGGCCATCCACTCCATCAAGACAAGGCATTTAAAAGGATCTATCCTCAATATCGACCTCTCTAAGGCTTTTGATCATGTCAGTTGGTTATAATTAAGAATGCTTCTAACACACCTGGGCTTCCCCCTTCCTTTCATTCATTGGATCATGTTCTGTATCACTTTTGTTTCCTTCAACGTTCTCATAAATGGCTCGACCTCCAATTTATTCCATGTAGAGTGAGGTCTCAGACAAAGATGTCCCCTTTCTCCACTCCTCTTCCTCCTTGTAATGGAAGGTATGAGAAATTAACACTGCATGAAAGAAGAGAAGGGCAACTTCAGGATATCAAGATTACAGACCAATGTATCATCTCCCACCTACTTTTTGTTGATGATGTCCTCATCTTCCTCAGTGGGGGTATTCCAGAATTCTCTGTTTTCTCTGCTATCATGCAGCGTTTTTTCCTTGCAAACGGATTGGAATCAATTTGGTTGAAATCCACCATCTCCTTCTCAGAATTCTCCCCTCAGGAAATCCGGACCGCTCTTCAGAGGCTCCCTTTTCAGAGACTTTATTTGGGAGATGGACTCAAATATGTTGGGTTCTGCATCAAGCCACACAGTTACAAGATTGAGGATTGGATTTGGATTGTGGCCAAGATGGAAAAAATACTACATAACTGGAATCAAAGGTTCTTATCCAAAGCAGGGCATTTAGTCCTTATCAAAGCGATCCTAGAGGCAACCCTAATATAACGAATGTCCTTGGCTTGGATTCCCAAAGATATCCTATCTTAGATACAAAAAATCTGTTGTAGATTCCTGTGGAATGATTTCAAGGAGGGGAGGATTTTTGCTTGGGTGGGCTGGAGTCACATCGCCCTTCCAAAGAAATGGGGTGGCTAGGGATTGAAGGACCTATCCTCCTTTGCACATGCTCTTGCTGCCAAGATGGGTTGGCATGTTCTCATGACACATAACCTTTGGATTGATGTAGTCCATCACAAATACATATGGCCTCTTCATGTTATGGATTGGATTCGACTACTGTCCTGGCACAGAGCTAATATTTCGATGATCTAGAGAGTTGTTCTCTATACCCTTCCCACTATCAGAGATGGCCTTGTATGGCATATTAAATTTGGCATATCAGTGCACATCAACATGGACCCTTGCAGAGGATGTGACAACATGTATAGGCTTCCCCCTGATCTTATTAATTTCCTAAACGATCGAGGCATCAACTTGATTGCCCATATTTTCAATTCAGAGAATTCCACCATATTTGCACAAGCTTGGAAATCAACCGATCTTCTGGGAATCCCTGTCCAAGGGCAACAGGGTTGGGTGGGCTATATCTCCACTTTGACTGAATCGTATGTTTGTACCCTTTGGAAGCTCAAAGCCCCCCATGTACCAGGCTTTTTATGCAGAATGTTCTAATGAAAAAAACTCCTATTGGGGAAAATATGAAGAAAAGGTATTTTTATGGTCCCTCCTGGTGTGTCCTCTGTCATCAAGCCGAAGAATCAAATGAACACCTCTTTCTTATGTACCCCACTGCTGTCAATTTAGGGGAACATGTTCTCTCCTCACTGGCTATTACTTAGAGATGGCATGGAGATAACATTTTGGATGCTTGGAATCATTGGTGGATTGAGTCCTCGAACCAAATAGCACACAACATCCCCCTTCTTATCTATTGGTCACTCTGGTTGAATATGAATGGAATTATATTTAGAGATAAAGCTGCCTGGTGACCTATTTCAATCACCTAGATTATAAACTCTTTCCACAAAATCCCCAACGAGGAACACACTCCTCCTATCTGTGCTGTTACACCTGAAGATATAGACCCTAGGCATACTTTGATGGATTTTCACAAGATCAAGGATGTGGGGAGGGTGTTTTATTGCATCTATCTAATAGTCATATTTTTCGTATCTAGATGGGCCTGGGGGATGGTACAAACAACTATGCTTAAGTCATCACTCTTAAACATTTGCTTCATTTTGCTTTGGATCATGATTGTAGACACCCACAGATTTTTAGGGACTCCAAAATCATTATAAACCAATTCAATAACACAAATACATGTCATGTGCACTCAGTCAAGAACATATTAGATGAAGCCATACTTTTAAAATCACAATTTGATAATATTTCTTGTCATCATATTTACAGGGAATGTAATCAGATCGTCGACTAGTTATCCATTGCAGTCTAGTCGAGGGGTCTATGGCTAATATAGGAACAACGGGAGGATGATCACTACTAGTATTACCATTGACCATACATAGATCAGAGATTTCCGGGGGCTAATAGGCCCTAATGCAGTCTTTTTTTGTTGATATTATCAAACACTTATATTATGCTCTTTATCTCCTTGTGTATATATATATATATATCCGATCAACTAAAATATACCCTCTTAGGTAATTTTGTACAGACATATATATTTTTTGAAGGATTTGGCCTAACCGTTTTCATATGCTTGGTTGGCATCTACAACATGTAATTTTCTCAAATTAATAGAATATTATGATTTTTCTTTGGGGAAAAAAACTGGAGAGGAGGTAAGCACCAAATAACCCCTCGTCTTGATTGCTTTATTATTTTTGAATCCTTTTTAGCTAAATACCTTATTTATGGAAGAATTTATCTTTCCATGCACGGGTTCAAATTATTCACCCATCTTTCTAGAAGTGGATATCAAATTATGCCCCAACAATAAGCCCGTCATATGTGAGGGATTTTGGTTGCATGATACCTGTTTTATTGAAAAGGCTAAATAATGGAAACATAACTTAGATTTCCACAATCCATCCTTAATGTACATATTTTAGTAAAAATTAAAGACCCTCAAAAACCAAATCAAGAAAATGAACAAGGAAGAATTTGGCAATATCCTTCAAGCCAAAAATCAATTGGAAGCTTAAATGGAAAATATACAACAACAAATTATCCTAGAGGGTTTCATAGAGGGTCGAGCTCAACAAGAAGGAACCATCTTAGTGTAATTAGAGGAAAAAAGAAAACAAGAAGATTTGCTTGGAAACAAAATTCTCGAATCATATGGCTGAAAGAGGGGAAGAAAAACACTAGTTTCTTTCACAAGTCTATGCCCCAACACATGCACCACAAAAAAATATTCTCCCTCCTATATATATCAGGCAATAAACTTACCAATCATAAGGATATGGATGCTGAATTAAATAAACTTCTACAACACTCTCATGAGGTAGCCTTCACCCAAAAGGTTAACAACCATGAACAAGATTGCCTCCCACATTCCTAGTCTTGTCACTCCCAATAAAAATGCATCCCTAATGAGAGAAATCATTCCTTAAGAAGTTGAAGAAGTCGTAACGAGTATGCCTAAAAACAAGGTCCCTAGGCCTGATGGCTTTACTACCAATTTTTTCCAAGCCTTCCAGTCTTCCTTGGGCCCAAAAATATTAGTTATGTTAGAAGAATCTAGGAAAACTAGAACCCTAATCCTTGCCTTCAATGCCACCTTCCTCACACTCATAACGAAATCTAACAATGTCATGGATCCTAGCGGATTTCCCCTGATTTCCCTATGCAAAGTTACTAAAAAGATAATGTCCAAACTTATAGCAAACCATTTAAAACCCCTTCTAACTTTCCTCATTTTTAAGGAGTAGTCTAGCTATGTGGAGGTTCACACAATCCTAGATGGCATCATAGTGGCAGATGAGCTCATTCACTCTTTAAAGAGGTGAAGGGAAGCATGCATGATTATAGAATTAACTTGACTTCTCTAAAGCCTTTGATAAATTTAGTTGGTATTACTTGTACCGGTTACCACACCATAAAGGCCTTTGGATTCTCTGAATAATAGACTGATATGATATGCTCTCTTTTTTCCTCCCCTTTCTTTTTAGTTCTTCTAAATGGTTCTCCAACCAAAAACTTCATCCCCTCAAGAGGCATTAGGCAAGGAGACCATCTATCAACTTTCCTTTTTTTCCTAGCGGTCAAAGGTCTCAGTGAATTTATCCAAGAAGCAAGATGACAAGGTTCTCTTACTGGCATCTACTTGAGAAACTCTATGGATCCCATCACCCACCAACAATTTGTGGATTATACTATGTCTATAAGAAATCCCTCAACCAAAGAATCAAGAGAACTAAATTGCATCTTGGATGAGTTCATGCTTGCATCAGGTACTTCCATCAACCCCTACCAAATCACATATCTTTTTCTTCAATACCCATAGTTCCATCCAAAACCATATAGCTACAATTTTTGGTTCCCAATGATCTTCTCTCCCTGACATTTACCTCATGGCTCACCTTACTGATAATTCTCTTAAAATGGTCCACGAGAAAGGTCTCCTTAGTAAATTCTCCAACAAGCTATATAGTTGGACCTTACATGCCTTAAATATTACAAGGTGTGTAACTCTCCTTAAATTAGTCTTGCAAACATTTCCTATATAGGATTTCTGTCATGGCTACGTTAAAAGGAGTTCCTCATTCAATTAGGAACACATATAGGTCATTTATTTGAGTAGGTGCTACCAGAAAGCACAAGTGGGCTCTTGTTGGAAGGGATAAGGCATGCCTTCCCAAAAATATGGTGGATTGGGACTTCGAGATCCAAAAAACACTTAGTAATGGTCATGGGAGTGAAGTTGTGGTGGCGTTGGTTACAAGGAGGACACAAGTTGTGGAAAATAATTTGGCATAAAAAATACATTCCACACCAATCTTTGATCCAAAATTAAGGCAAGGTAACATAGTCCAAGGCTCAAACATATGGAGCCTAGCGGTTGACAACAAATCTGCAATAAAAAATCACAACTTTTGGGAAATAAAAAATGGTTGTTTTGCATATTTCTAACAAGATTCATGGTAGCAAATTCCCAAACTAGTACATCAAATATATATATATATTTGAGATCTTAAGACCATCCTAATTGACAATGGATACACATAGGTTAACCAAAACTGGAAACCACAATCAAATATCTCTTAATGGTACACATGGAAAACACTTGAGGATTGGCCTCTACAACTCCCTCCCTATGTATGGATGCATCCAGAGCGCTAAATCTCATATTAGAGACTTATACAAATGATAGAGAGAAAATATAAACTATACTATGGACACAAACCTACATGCACCTTTACATTGCAGGAAACATACACTTTTGTAACAAGAACAAATCAAGTTCCCAAGGACCTCATTTGACATTGTATATGGAGATAAAGAACATGGCTTAAGATTGAACACTTCATGTGGCTTCTAGCTAGGAAAAAGGCTATAACATGAGACAACATCATCAAATCTGGCTATCAAGGCCTCTCTTTCTGCTATATTTGCAAAGAAAATCAAGAGAAGATGAAGCATTTGTTTATCAATTATGTCTTCACACAACAATTTTCAATAAAAATAGCCTCCAAATATGCGTAGAAAAGTACCAGTTGACTCACTTTCATGAATATTTTCTCTACAGGGAAGTGCTCTCCTTTTCAACGTGACATTCTCAATAGAGCCTGATCCGTCTTCCCAGGGTTCATCCTACGATCTCTTTGGAAAGAGAGAAACAACCAAAATTTTAGGAATTTCTCGTCATATCCTGATCAAGTTTGGTTTAAAGCACTACAAGGAGTTCAGGAAACCACCCTCCTTTCCCCCTAGTTTGCAACTAACTAGAATCCTTCTCCCTCTAAAACCCATATTCTCTCCTCCCTCTCCATATTCTTTCATTCTTCTCCACTCTTGTCTTTCTCTTATTTTCGCCACTCCCCCTCACCCATATCCTCATTGTATCCTCCACCTCTAAGCTTTATTAAATATATTGTTGATAGAGTTTCCAAGGGTAACCGAGGACCTGTCGAATGTGGAGGAATCTTTAGGTATGACAAAGGGCTTTTCTTCTTTATGGCGACAAGATCACTGGGATTGACCACCAACAACACTGTAGAATTCAAGGCACTAGAAATAGGCATGCAAACAACAATTCATCAAGGGTTCACGTTGGGTTCACCAAGCTCATGGTGGAGGGAGATTCTCAACTAGCTATCAAAACTCTAAAAAAGCTCTTGCATGGTACCCCAATAGCCAAAATATCTACAAGATGGTGTCTATACCACTGCCTCCAAAAAATTACCTCACATGTATCTCATCCACCATCACTGTTGTGCCCACTCATATCTATTGTTATGGAAATAAGCCTCTTGATGCTCTAGCATATGTCAACTACTCACAACAAATTTGTTTCCTCTTTGCTCCATGGTGAAACATCTTGTATTCCCCTCTCACCTAACCTAATAACTCCCTTATCCTCATGGACCAATTGCAAGAAGACTCCTCATACTCAGCTTCATCCCCATTCAAGGTAGAACCCACCACCACCCGAGCATTATAATTAATTCATGGTACACTTGGGAGACCTTCCATTACTCCCTGCATGCAAACCAATGTTGAGAGATACAATTTATTTCTCCATCCCATGCACTCTGAGTTTCATTGATAATCCTCGACGTCACCTCACTATTCCAAGCCACCTTCATGCCATCTACTGCTGTAAAGTCTTTGTTCATCATAATTAATTCATGGTACACTTGGGAGACCTTCCATTACTCCCTGGATGCAAACCAATGTTGAGAGATACAATTTATTTCTCCATCCCATGCACTGTGAGTTTCATTGATAATCCTCGAGGTCACCTCATTATTCCAAGCCACCTTCATGCCATCTACTGCTGTAAAGTCTTTGTTCATCACCATTAATCATGCAACTGCTCTGCAACTGCACAATACGGTGGGAGGCAACCTATATTTCTAGTCACTTAACCTTCCATCCCCATTGCGGCTAGCCTCTCCATTTTTAGGGCGAAGTCCCCCTTGACCTAGCCTCCTTGCTCTCGTTTTTTTCCATAAACATGTTTTTACTCAAAATTCGAATTATGCAGCCTCAATCCTGGGTTGCGGCAAACCTCGAGTGCATGCTCAATGGGCATCTTTACCCAAGGTCGATCGATTTCAAGATTGATTTGATGTGAATACTTTCAATTTCTGTCCCTTTTGCAGCACAACTGCAAGCTAGGCACATCTATACATTTTGTTTTCCTAAAAATCTGGTATATCACGTGTTTTGGCACAAAAATACCACTTTAATAATACTTTTGAATTTTCTTTTGACTATTTCTCCTCTACTCTAGTTTGTCTAGTGGCAAACCAAACCACAACCCAAATAAATAAAAAAACTACTGTAATCTCTCTTTAATATTATTAAAACTTCTAAAATAAAAAAATATAAAGCATTCAATCAGAGTTCTGTTGGGTTTGGAACCTGTCAATTACTTGCGTCACGGACAACATCGACAGCTTTGTCAATGATCGAACCAACTTGATTAATGTTAGTTGATTGTACAGATCCACGTGTACAATGATCAGATAATCTAATCCAAATGCTAGATTTGAAACTAGTGAAATAACCAGATGGAATTAATGAGCACAGAAAACAGATGGCAGTGACTTGAATTTAAATTTACTTACCTCGCCACACCAACGTTAAAAGTTGCAGTTAGCATGAGTTTTCCATTTATAAATGGAAGGACTGGGTTGGAATTAATGAGCATGGAAAACATATCGCACAGTGAGTTGAATTTAAATCTACCTATCTCACCACAACGACGTTAAAGGCCGCAGTTAATATGCAGCTGGGCATTTATATAAATAAAAAAGAGAATGGAAAGATTGATAAACGATTTGTATGATTTTTTGGTCTAATTTTTCTAAAATCTGGTAAGAATTTATTGATTATTGAATTGAGGCTTCTGTCATCCATATCAGGTTTACAAGAGATTTTTGGGCGTAAATCACAAGAGATCTATCATTTTTCGACGAGTTTGGAACCAACCTGTGAGGTTCATCGGAAGGACAAGTTTGATAAGTAAGCCCTGCACAATAAAAATGCTCTAAATTTTTTTCAAGTGATGAATCTATATCTATAGCAAAAAAAACTAGTTTAAATAACACAAATCAAGATTTCACCTCAATTCTTTTTACTCGATTCACACCAAAAAATCTAAAAAAATACATTAAAAACAACTCCACTAATAAATATACTAAAAACTTAATTTATTCCATAAATAAATTAATATTAATTAAAAATATCATATAAACAAAATATTTATTAATAAATATTATAATAAATTTTAACACTGAAAAAAACATAATTTTTAATAGTAATATTTTACCACATATCTATTTTTAAAATTCAATAACATTTATTTATTTTAAAAATTTAGTAACATCTATAAATAATAAATAAATTCAATAACATCTATTAAATATATATAATATACGATACTATTTCCTGTGTACAGTAATCTCCAGATGCCTATGGACAAGTGTTTTTATTGCTCCCACCGATTAATTATCACAATGTAGTTATCTTTAAATACAATGAAAATCTGGACGTGTTCTGTGCCCAACAATATTCAAATATATCTAATTCACAGCGTACAAGTTTACACAGTAAATATGAAAAATTACAAACTCTTTATTATTATTAATTTATTATTATTATTTATTTATTGAAGATACAAATTTAGTTATGGACGTAGTTTAACTAGTTGGAAGAATTCTCTGGAAAGTTATGGAAATTCTAGTTATATTTAGAGAAAATTTGGCAGAGATTTTTGTAAATCCAAGTTATAGTTGTTAAACTTCAAAATTTTAGGTGTACTAGATGTTTTTGATGGTGTTGAATCCATTTCCAGCATCAAAAACATGATTCAAACAGTGTCTCTACAAGATTTTTTTAATTTTTTTTGCCCCAGTCATTTTTTGGCCGTCCGGCAATTCCTCCGCCGCTGTTGGAGCAACTCCTCCACCTTGGTAGACGACTCCTTTAGTTATGTATTTAATTTGACATTTAAAATATTACAAATTGGAGTAGTATTTTTATTTTTATTTATTATTATTATTATCTAATTTTAAGGTCCCCGTCAAACTAGACACTAAATTGGTGTAAGAGATCCCTTTGTTTGTGTGACAAAGGCCATGCCAGACACCAAATTGGTGTAAGAGATCCCCTTGTTTGTGTGACAAGGGACCTACCTACACACATCAATTTCAGTCTACGAAGACATGCATTTTCTACTCCTTTGGTTTTCTCTACTCCTTTGGTTTTGAACCTATGACCTCTTAGGAAAAAACACAAAGTCTTAATAATCTATTTATTTTTTAATTTAATTAAAATAAACATATAATTTGAAAAATGTGTACATTAATACATATCAAAATACTTAAAACTTTTATCATTTATATTGTAATTAATTGTATACATATTAATTACTAATTGTTAGAGTGTTACAAAATTCCATAGTTCTAACTTTTACTTGCATTAAACAAGTTATAAACTTTAAGCAATTGCCACTAACTTCCATCATTCAATTGTCGTCATTGAATAAATGTCATTGTTCAATTGTGTTAAATAAATATTTGTTTTTATTTTAATTTAGCTATAAATTACTTTTAACACAAGAAACAAGTACTAATCAATAATGCTGCATATTGCACTGGGTAATGCTATTTATATTCTACCTACCCTGGTTTATGTTGATCTACTATTGTATTCCAAAAGCCCGTTTTAAAGAAGTAAAAATGTTACAGTTTAATATATATAAAATAAAAATGTTTGAAATGTTTTTGTTATGAATTAAATATTCATAACTCTATACATAGGTTTAAATTATATAATAAAAAATAAAATATTAATAAATTAATAATTTACACGTAAATTAACATTAAGCTACTTAATTAAGTTTTGAAAAGGCATTAGTCAAAAGATAGGCCTTTCTATTTTGGCATAGGCAGTGAACTCCTATTATAAGGAAAACCGCCATGACCATGTAAAGAATATTCAATTCATCTTCAATTAATAAAATATTATATATATATATATATATATAATGTTGCATTTCAATGTATTTGAAATCTAAAGAACTTCAGTGTACAAAAACATTGTACCAATGGTATTAGAGCCATGCTGAGCACCCTCCAACTCTGCCACTAGTACATACTCAACATGGTCCCCACATAATCATATCTCCCTTCCCTTGTCACAGTCCATTAATCTTTGCACTGTTCATCACCATTCTATCTCCATTCACCCCCACATTCTACGCTGCCACTATGCGGTTGCCTCACCACGCTATCACATTTTATGTTATTCCTTGACCGACCGTCTCCTTCGCTGAGATCTCCATCCAACAACTCACACACACTGCTGTACACACTGACTCCACCTTCTTGTCCACGCACTTTCCGCCATACAAACCCACTGTGGGCATCCGTTGACTATCGATGATCGTGTTAACCCTTGTGCCGGTTGGAAGCTCTATCTCTTCGAAACCATTGCCACCATAAACAATTAAGAGGGGGTCGAAACGCTGCAGGCAGGTCAAATGCTACATCGGGTCTCTAGTCAACAAACATTGGGTCAAATGCTGCATCGGGTTAAATTAATTAAATTAATAATCTATATATATATATATATATATATTAAAAAATTGGGTCTAGTAGGAAGAAAAAGTCCAAAAGGGGAAGCAACAGTAATAGTGATGATATAAAAAAAATTCAAGAGGATATCAATAAGTTAAATAAGCGCCTTGATAATGTCGAGAAGTCAGTTAGTAGATAGGATCAAATGCTCAATGATATTTCATATTTAAAAAACATGATGAACCAACATTTTGGGAAGACTAATCCACCCTCCTCCACATAGAGTCCCAAGACTCTGGAAGGAAAAAATTATGCAGATCATGAGAGGCTGCAAATACCGCAAATGCACTTCGAAAGAAGTCAGTACTATACAAAGTCCTCTTAAAAAAACCACCTTAAGATTAAAAGAGAATTACCAAAATATGATAGTAATGATCATACAGGCGCCATTGTATGGGTAAATAAGATGGATGCCATTTTCGGAGCAAACCCACCAATAGGTCAACAAGAGAAGGTCATGACCGCTTCCAACTACTTGGAAGCAGAAGCATATGATTGGTTCCTGTGGTGGTCTACTAAACGTGTAGCTCGTTCATTCAATTGGAAAAAATTTAAAGACACTATGCTAAAACGATTTCATGATGAGGAAGAAGATGATGTTTACGAAAGATTCGTTCACCTTAGACAAAAGGGATCATTAAGTGAATACACTCATGAATGGGAAGTATTAACGATTAGACAAAGGGGATTTTCCGACGAAGAGCTATTAAAAATGTATCATTGTGGCCTTAAAGATTACATCTAGGAAGAGTTAAAGTTATATAAACACACAATCATTGAAGAGGCTAGACACGCAACCATAATTATTGAACAAAAATATAAACTCCATAGAGCACCATATACTAGTAATGACAAATCACATAGGTACTCCAAGGGGAAGTCAAGTAAACCATCATTAGAAAACATTGCTAGATATGTTCCACCTCCAATGCGTAATGAAGGAAAACAACAGTCTAATGTTGAAAGAAAAAAGGATGGAAAGTATTGGACATGCAGAGACAGGTATTTCTCACGACACAAATGCACAACACAAAAACTTTACAACTGTGAAGCATAACAAGAAGAACAATTTTTAGAAGACAACTCCGACAAAGAGAACAATGAGGAAAATGAAAACCCTAATCCAAAATCAGAAGAGGAGATGCCACAAATTTCATTGGTAGCCATCATAGGGATAGCTTAGCCACAAACATTAAAACTTAAAGGCCACATCAAGAAGCAAAACTTTATCATTCTAATAGACTCAGGGAGTACCCAGAACTTCATAGATGTCAATTTTGCAAAAAGACTAAACATTTTTGCTTACCCTGTAGCATATTTAAAAGTTATGGTAGGAGATGGTAAACAGATAAATGGAGTAGACAAGTGCCATAAAGTCAAATTGCAACTGAGTGAATATGAAATGGAGTCCAGTTTTTATATAGTCCCCCTAAGATTAGTAGATGTCGGTATAGGGATACAATGGTTGCAGACACTAGGCACGTATTCAGGAAATCACCAAAAGTAGGTAATTAAATTCAAATTGGATGTAAGGAAGTATAAGCTATTTGGGTTCCAAGCCCCGCCTACTCAAGTCATCTCTTCTCAACAAATGAAGAAAATTATTTGCAAGGGAGCCCCAACTTTTGTTGCACAATGTTAGTAGTTGGAGTTATTATCGATATAAGGGACTCACCAACCATCATAAATTTCATCCTTGATCCAAAAAATACAAGAAGTTTTCAAGATCTGCCAATGAAATTACCCCCTGAAAGGAAAATTGAACACATCATTGAAGTCAAACTAGACTTGACACCAGTAAACTTTAAACCGTATCGTTACCCCCATCATCACAAAATAGAAATAGAATGATTGATACACATATGCACAGAGATTTTCCCCTGGATCCCAAAACCGGGACTACCAGCTTGATTTTTCATTATATTCCTTTCAATGTTACAATACATATTTATACATGCCGAAGAATCCAATACCATGGACCGAAAACTATCATGTCCAATACCATGGACCAAAAAACCATCGCATCCAATACCATGGACCGAAAACCATTGCGTCCAAAAAACATGTGCGA
>APFE031535511.1:0-23543 GCA_000404065.3 Pinus taeda | reverse complement strand
ATTTTTATTTTATTTTATTATTATTATTTTTTTTCTCCGGATTATCACAAGATCTTATTAATCAAATTAATGCAGATGACATAACAATGCTTAGTCACACATTTATGCTAGGCTACAAAGTCAACTTCAATGGCAGAGGTAAGACTTCAACGAATCTGGGTGTGGAGGGTAATCTAGTAATGGAGTGGGAGGGTTTCATCCTAAAATTGTCCCGAGGTGGTCTCATTCCTAATGATAGTAAGGATGCCATTGTTTGGAAAGAGAATCTAGCAACACGTCAAATTTCACCTAATCTAGCCTATGCAATGATCACACCAAAAAACATTGTCCCATAGGTGAAATGGTAGAGTCATAAAATTTGGAGTTGGGACATTCCTCAAAAAATTAAATGTTTTACTTCCTTGGTGTTGGAAAACGTGATTCTAATGTGGGACAACCTATCTCGTCGTGGGTTCATGGGGCCTAATGCTTGTGTTCTATGTAAGCGAGGTCCAGAAACAAATGAGCATCTATTTTTCCAATGTGATTTCGTTGTTACTCAGTGGTAAGAAGTCCTTGTGAGCCTCAACTTTTGACTTTTAGGTCCATTGAGTTACTTGGAGACAAAAATCTCTTGGTGAGACTAAAATATGTGGAATCATAAATCCCTTCCATTTTATGTGGCTTGGGGAATCTGGAAAACACGTAACAAATTGATCTTTGAAAACCACCCTATCAACATCCACTGGATCTTGCCCTAGATTCTCGGTTTTTTCCATGACTATTTGAGATAGAAGAAACCTAGATCACAACACCTTATTGCTTCTCCCTTGGCTTTCTCTATGTACAACTCTGGATTCTTTGATGGAGCACAACAAAATGGAATCTTCGACGAAGGAGCTATTATAAATCTCTACGGAAATACCACATTGCATATTTATATGAACACATGGATGGGTTCCAATACAAAAGCAAATATAATTTTTTGGTGGGCCCTTGGTCGTTGCTTCCATTAAAGTGGTTTCACTTCATGTTCAAGGAGACTCTCAGTGTTTGGTAGGGTGGCTTAAAGAGAGATATCAACTTAAAGTTAAAGTTAATGATATTTGGTGGTTGGGCTTTATTGATAAAGAACCTTTAGCATGCTCTCAATGGTTATGGTATATGGTAGAGTATTATAGTTGCAAAATATTTAAAAATATTGCCTGTGTGAGCATTGATTCAGATTGGGGTCATGGTTTAAAAAATGCCCTCATGTATTTGATGTAGTATGATTAAAATAAAAAATTGACTGATTGGAAATCTTAAATGGTATGTTGGGGCTGGAAATAAGGTGGAAATAGGCTTAAATCCCATTAGGGTATTTGAGGGGGACCACATTCTGCTGGTACATCTCATTCGACATATACACAACATGGGGATATATTGTTTAAATCAGAGCTTTCTGAATCCTAGTTCGCCTTATTCATATCCTTCATGGTGCAACTCTAAACAACTTGGTCTGTATGGTGTGTTGGTTATGCAATGGGATTCTTACATACAAAACTTATACATGGATGGCTTAACATTCAATGACAAAGAGGGAAACCTGCAAATGGGATGATTTTACTAAAAATGGGCAGATTGATGCACAAGGCCTATTACCACATCACTTTTGTTCTTCAGAAGAGCGACTCCTCGAGGTTTATTAGAAAAATCTGGAAATGGAATTGTCTATTAAACTCAAGTGTTTTGACTAGATATTATGGTGGAATAAGATTCTGATGTGGCAAAATTTATGCAGACATCATTTCTGTGGACCAAGGATGTGTGTTTTGTGCACGTCTGCTAGTGAAGATGTGGCTAATCTTTGTTTACAATGCCCAATTGCAATTTCTATCTGGTTGGGTGTAGTGAATATTCTAATGTTGAAGCCAACTTGGGACACTATTTCCATTGATGTTTGCGTGCAAAATTGGCTCATGGAATACAAAGTGTGGTGTTCCCTTCCTTGATTCTTTTTTGAGGATTCTGGCTCTAGAGGAATGTCCATATTTTCCAATGATCTAGTTGGGATATTAGCAGTGTTATTCCATTGTTGCATACTTCAATGAGTATGTCTCAATGGCTAATCAGAAGCACACAAGATGTATTCACCTCATTAACATATGGGACAGATTCTTTGTTGGCTTTTTTGATGGGGCAACCAACAATGGGAACTGTGGGTGTGGGGTATATATTGTTATCAATCCAGAACTTTGTTTTCATTTTATGTGAAATTACGGTCAGGGTACAAACATTTGTCCATGGGTCATTTCTCTTTGGGGAGTATTATTTTGTGCAAAATGGATCTCCATTGACAATTTGGTGGTATTCAGAGATTCAAAGGTGGCCATAGATTGGTTTCAGGGTCGTACAACTTTTGAACACCACAAGCTTATAAACTGTTTGTAGAGTATCAAAGAGATTTAGGAGGAATTCCTGGATTTGTCTTTCTCCCACATATATCTGAGTAGAACACTGTTGTCAATGAGCTATCCAAAAAAGGTCTACATAACATCCGGGGAGTATATTCTACACTGTTTTTTTCAAGGACGAGACAGGGGACTTATGGTATATATTCATGAAATAGGCATTGTGATGTGAACTTTAAGTATGTGTTTGCCAATTTCCTCTTATGTTTTTTTTATGACTAAAACACATTTTTTGGAACATGGCCATAAAATGTGGTACTGTGAAATATTTAAGCAAGAGGCACTCTAGCCCAGTGTGGTAGAGATGTTGTAATGTAATATTTAACATTTTGACTAAGTCAAATTATATAAAAATTAATGAATTAAATTAAATTAAAAGATTAATGTAATGTAAACTAAACATTTTCCCACGGGGCTTTGGATTGATGGTGAATGGGTGCTTTGTTAAGGCACTCCTTGCAATAGGTCACCGGTTCAATTCCCCGTGGGTACTTAGTTTAGTCTAAAAAAAAAAAAATTGTAAACTAAACATTTTAACTTGGTAAAAATAAAAATAAAAATAACCCATAATAATAATAATAAAAATAAAAGTGAAAATAAAAATAAAAATGATAATAATAATAGAAATAAAAATAAAAATCACTTATGATATTGAGAATTAATGGTATTTACCCATGGTATTCATGTCAAATATAGTCTATTTAACGGGGAAATTAACCCATCCTAGATCCATCTTAAATCCTGATCTACCAAACGGAAGATATCCAATCTCTTGAAAAGAAATTTGATCCCTCTAAACCCTTGGTAGATCCAGAGTTAAGATCTAGATTGGTTTTATGATCTATACCTCACATAAATAAAACCTTCAATAAATTAGGATTTCAATCTCATTCCTCATTAGGGTTTGAAGGAGTTGTTGTAACACAAACACATTTCTCCTCGCACAACATGGCAGCCACTACAACGAGGAACACAGTGGTCTCCCTCTGCAACAATAACACCTCCATTCATCGTCTTTCCTTCTGCACTTTGAGCGCCACTGCAGACACGCGCATTAAAACACTTTGTCGCACCAACAGACTTCAAGAGGCACTAGATACCTTCAAGCACTTGCTTTCACCTAAATCAACATCCCCCCCACTCTCATCACCTACAGTCTCTTGTTAAGTAGCCTGCTTCAACGGAATCAACATGAATTTGCATTTGTCTGTTTATAGGCTTATGATTGAAGTCAACATTATCCCAGATCTCATAACTTTGAACATTATCATCAATTGTCACTGTGAAACAGGTAGAATGGATTATGCGTTCAAAGTGTTTGAAGGAATGGAAGCACATGGGTATGTTCCAAATGTCGTAACCTTCAATACCCTCATCAAAGGGCTTTGCAGGAAGTTGAGAGTTGAGGACGCTATCAAGGTTTTCAACCAAATGAAACCCAAACAAGAGCCTAGTCATGTTACATATAATACCCTAATAGATGGGCTCTGCAAGGCTGGGAAATCCCACGAGGAATTCGCGTTGTTAGCTGTTATGCTGCAAAATGGCCATGAGCCTGACACGATCACATTTAACAAGCTCATGGATCCGCTATGCAAAGAAGGTAAGCTCCAAGAAGTCAACAAACTACTATATCTGATGATAAAAGAGGGGTGTAATCCGAATGTTATTACATACAATATACTTATTGATGGTTTATGTAAACAATGTAAGTTAGATGAGGCAAGGAAGCTCTTCTCTGAAATGTCTGAGAAAAACATATCCCCTGATCTAGTCACATATAAGTATCCCCTGATGTGGTCACATATAGTGTACTTATAGATGGTTTACATAAAGAAGGCAAGTTGGATGAGGCAAGGAAACTCTTCTCTGAAATGTCTGGAAGAAACATATGCCCTGATGTTGTCACATACAATGTACTTATTGATGGTTTATGTAAGGAAGGCAAGTTGGCTGAGGGTAGGAAGTTCTTCTCTGAAATGTCTGAGAAAAACATATCCACGATGTTGTCACATGCAATGTGTTTATTGAAGGTTTATGTAAGGAAGGCAAGTTGGATGAGGCAACGAAGCTCTTCTTTGAAATGGCTAGGAGAAACCTATGTTGTTACAATGTTGTTACCTACAATGCACTTATTGATGGTTTATGTAAGGAAGGCAAGTTGGTTGAGGTGTGGAAGCTCTTCTCTGAAATGTCTGCGAAAAACATATGCCCTAACCTTTTCACATACAATGCACTTATCAATAGTTTATGTAAGGAAAGGCAATGGCAGGAGGCCACCAGAGTGCTTCATGAGATGCTAAACGAAGGGTGCAATCCAGATGTTATCACGTACAACACTGTTATTGATGGTCTTGGCAAAGAAGACAAGCTTTAGGAAGCTCTCGGGTTATTAGATGTTATGGTGAAAATAGGCCTTCCACCTGATCAAATAACATACAGTACACTTATAAATGGATTTTGTAGAGCGGGTAATCTGGAGAAGGCAGGGGAACTTCTTCGAGAGATGCCAGAGAAAGGCTGTAGGCCTAACTTAGTCTATGTTACCGGAAACGGGAAAAAGGAAATGAAACAAGAAACTAGAATAAGACGAGAAACGAAATATAGAGGTTTCGCATTCAAGAAATGAGGAAAGATAAAATATTAAAAAAAAACATAAAACAAAACATTCATTTACACAGAGTAATAATCCCATTTATGATTTACCCATAATGGATTAGTGTGTATGGCCAGACCCCCGGTCGAATATATGACCCTGCTCCAATCCTAGGGAGATACAATAGTGGACCCTTATGACCTGCTCCAATGCAGGGAGATATAACAGTGGACCCTTATAGCCTGCTCCAAATTGGTAACTTCTAACATTAAAAATATTTGTGGGATTGATGTTGGGTGTAGAGTTTGGCTTGATTTATGCTATTTATGTTATAAAAACTATAGCTTCATCGGAAAAATGGGAGATAATGGAAAATTAATAAGAAATGCCAGAAATCACGATTGTAAATAAGCTTTTGGTCCAAATTGGCAATTGAAGCGACATTTTCAATGAAACTGTGTGCTTTCAATTGACTTGTAGATTCCTTGTCTGGGAATATTAGTGTAATTGCTCAGATTGTCGTTATACATTCTTCGATGTGCATTGTTGAAGATACACACCCCAAACCACCTCCCAAATAGGTAATGAAAGATAATTCTGAGCGCTAACCATGAAGACCAGAACGGACGTAGAAAACGACGTTTTCCGTCCAGTTCCGTTTCTTGTGCATTTTTTTCGAGAAACCCTCACTACCGTCCCGTTTCTGGTAACATAGCTTAGTTACATATCGTACATTAATACATTGGCTTTGCCAGCATAATAGGACAGACGAAGCTCAACAGATCTTCTATGAGATGCAACGCCAAGCTCAGAGCCCTGATGTTGTCACATACACCGCATTGATGAATGGATTCTGCAAAGTGGGTAATCTGAAGGAGGCAATAAAATAATACAAACATATGAAATATAGAGGTCTGTCTTGTCCATGATATGATTGCACATGCCACTATAATGGATGCACTATGAGCATCCATGAGTTAGTGGGCAGTCCCACCCACCTCCCACCGGGCCAGTAAATTTTGTGGATTTATTTTTCAGTGTTATTCAGTCGTTTCATGTTAGGAGAGAGATGGGTTTGATCCTCAAACCCATTAGCCCCTGGATCTTTTCTGTTAGGGCATTCCATACATTATATTGTATCTTATATGTTCTTGCATTGTACTTTTTATATTCATCTATTGTATTTTTTTTTTTACAAAAGATCGTTTGGTTCTTCTGCGTTTTATGGACATCATTGTACTCAACAGTCTCTTTGACCTACTTTGTGGTCATTAGTTGGACATAAATATAATTATCTTATCTTATACAAGGACTGCACACTCAAAAAAGCCCACTATAATATTTCATGACATCTTCAAAAAAGTTTGATATTGATGTTGTGATATATTCAGCCACAAATAACAGCCTCTGTGACGATATTGCTAAGATGCACCTGGCATTGCTGAAATGCACATGGCAAGATTTAGTAATAGGGAGTAAATTGCAATTGATGAAGGGCAGTGGTAACTTTGGTAATTATAGGCTAGGCAGGCAATCTGAAACAGGGTTGGTGGCTGTGTTGATGGAATCATCCAATTGAAATTTCCAGAAAAGTGCACTATGTGTTAAATATGAAAACACATCTGATTTAGTGCTTAGTGGGTGATACATTTTATTAAATGCACTAGTTGTTCAGTCTGAAATGGGTTTGGCCTAGCAGTTGGTGTGTACTTGCAACGGGTGTAGTGCCCCAGGTAAATAACATTGACAATGCTCACATATATAACCTAAAATTGGTTTGCTAAAATGGTTAGTGACTTGTCATTTGACATTGATAAAGTGGACCTTGCAAATAATAACAGTGGTGAGTTGCGGACTCATCTGATATGCGGTTAGTGATGGCAAGGTTGTTGAGGCTTTCAAATACCATACAATGTATCTAGCTTTTCCGCAGTTTACATTAGCTGAATGGTCTGTCTTAAGTGGTCTTGAGGAATTGTTTTATGGAAATTAGTGTTAGCATGTGCTTGCAATAGTTACAATTTCCAATTTAGGTAAAATAGATGAACTTAGTGTAATAGCACCTATTAGTATGGAACCGGTAACACCTACTACTAGTATATAAATACTATGAAGCTTTGTTATGGGTGTGAATTGAAGGAGGGCCTACTCATGGTTTTCTCTAGTGGTTGAGTTGCTAATACCAAATTGTTTATGGGAAGTTTAAGGTACAATTAAACAGTCGATTAAATTAGCTGTCAACTGCATTCAGTAGTTTTGTACCATGTGACAACTTTAACAGTCTGCAGTGACCCTCACTCTGGGTTTCATATGGGTGCGAGAGGTTGTTTGAGGAATTGACGACTTTTCATGATGTCATATAATTAGTTTATCCAGACTCGCTATAATAGGACATAAGACTATATGTGCATTGACGTGGCAACATGGCATTTGGTTGTCTTAAAACTTAACATGGGAACTTGCCTCACTGAGATTGATGTTATCGCATTGAACGTCGTTTGACTGTATGAACACTATGTATTTCAGAGGCTATGTGGTAAATTAATCTACAACAACAGCATGAGATTATGGAAGCAGATATCGGACCTTATCCAGAGAGGTCTGCTGAATCTGACTGTACTTTGTGGCTGTGGCAAAAGGTGTTGGTTTAACCATCCTCCAATTTAGAAACCCTCTACTTCTTTTGCTATATTCCTAAATTTTTTGGACTAGGGTCACTTCCTAATCAGTTGCTTGCACATATGAAGCCCGAATGACAGTACCTAATGCTTAAAATGGAAACCACACATTGGATCTACTTCTCACAGTCTGTTAAGATCAATTAGTTTAAGTTCCTTTGCAGGGCAGATTTGAAGTGCTACCTCTAAGCTTCCATTCTGACTAGAATACCGAAATTTGCTGTTGTCACCACTTGTAAATTTGTCATGCTGTTAATAATAGTCTTTGCTGGAAGTGAGAACTGTGGAATTCATCTACTGCATATTGCACCAGAATTATGATTTGCAATCCCATGTTATTGGCTTTTCAGCCCTCGGTGATGTGGCTTGGGGAACTTTTCCTCCAATAGCTTAGGGATCTCAGAATTAGTGTACCTTTATTTATAATAATATTTGGGACAAAAATATGAAATTTCGTGTTTGCTTAATGTGAAATGCCAGGCTACAGAATCGCATCTGCAAGAACAAAAGGTAAGTGTCCTTCAAGAATAAGGTGACATGAACGACAGGAACTGATCTGTTTTCTAGATTGAAAATGAGAACTAATCTTGCTTGCTAAATTTTACAATTCTTTTCAGAATATATTCTGTTTGTATGGAGAATATTTTATAGTCAAAATAATTGTTTGAACAACATAAAAGACCCTATATTTGCTATCAGATTTTGATCGTTTCTATCATATTTTGTTCTCTACACTTACATACCATGGTTAAAGATTGTTTTTGACAAAGGTTACAATGAAATTCATCCAGTCTTATCTACACAAGTTGTGGAATTCGACCATTGTAAAGAGCTTCATAATGTCCGTCAATTTCAAGGCAACCCCGTATACAACTCAGCACGAAATTACCTGTTGCTTAGTCAATCAATGCCCTGGATCCTGAACAGACCATGTTAGCTTGGCTTATGCACCCAGTTGACTGGATAAGGTACCTCAATCACATTTAAACCAGTAGATTCTGTCAAATTCGCAAAAAAGTAAGTGGCCACTTTTGTTCTTGAAGTGGAACACTATGAATCTATTCCTACATTTTCAACACCAGAAGGCTGTTGACTAGCTTCTGACGTAGAAGATTGTTCTGGACAATTTCCTCCAGCAGATTCAACTGTTAAGTCTAAAGATAATCTAATTTAAGTGTCCCATGAAATTGTCAAATTTGCAACTTAATCCAAACCTACAGAGTGAAGAAGATAGCATAATGAGTGAAGAAGTTGCATGTTAGGCCCTCATAGTTAATGCTATGATCCACAAAGAGATTCAGAATAGAGGAGAGGATATTACAATGTTATGGGCAACGAATGCAACATAAAATGACAAAAGTCAGGAATTGCACCAACAAAAATAATAGTGCGATTATGGTGGATATATTCCAAAATTGAGAAAAATCATTTAATTGTTCAGTCCAACATCAAGCCAGGTTGATGATATAAACGTATGTAGCAAGATAAGAATTAAAAGTTCTAGTTTTACCTTCGAATTATGTCTCAAAGAGGTATCTTCATTTGAGGGATTCAGGTCATCATACAGCTCGAATCATTCTTCCTAAGACATGAAATTAACCTGTTTTGCGCTGAAGTGCCTCCAAAAGCATTTCTACCTTCTTATAGTAAGTTAAACTTGCTTATCAAAGTAAATATGCATCATTGAGAAGTGCCCAATTATGGTAAAATCTTATAATATATTTTTGTGGTTTAAACTTTAGTCTGACTATGAATGTTACAAGGAGGTTAAACATCAAAAGGCAGTGACCTTATGCATTATAAATTAGAGCTACTTCCAAGCTGTAGACAAAAATGCACTCTGCATTTTATATCTCAAACACGTTTCAACAGTGCATATAAAAGTACTTTTTAATGTGCCACTCAGACTTCTTTTAATGTGCTACTCAGACTCTTATCATGGAGGAATGAATATTTAAGTAGAAGAAAAGAAATAAAAACTTAAACTGTTACACTTCAACCATAGAAAATGCATACAGACAAAGGATGCCATGCAACAAGGTAACATTTAAAGCACACCAAGCATTGCCAACATCAAAGCAAGATCAGGTGAATGATATACTTCCAACTCTATTAAGAAAAAATAAATGGCAGGTCATAAGGGTAGACCAAGAGGATCGAGGACACAAATTTCATGTGAGAATGATCCTCTCCTTAAAATGATGGTGTGTACATTCTTCCAACTCTATTAACAAAAAATAAATTGCAGGTCATAAGGGTAGACCAAGAGGATCGAGGACACAAATTTCGTGTGAGAATGATCCTCTCCTTAAAATGATGGTGTGTACATGTCATGACAAATTTCCCAACAACGTCTTGATGTAGAACACAGACATGCTGGTTGACCAGACCTTTAATGGAACATATTTTCCCTCTTGACGGACATTATGAATCTCATTGTAACTAGTAACTACAAATCCCATTAGCCTTTATTTTCTGTGGTGAAATTGAGATGCTCTTTCCATGTTGATTTGGGCAAACATTTTCTGTTTGTGTCTCTCATGTGAGCTTCTTAAAACCCTGGACCCTTGATAACTATTCATTTTACCTCAAGCAATGATTACCTTGTTTCGCTGTTTAGCATTGCCCCTTTCTGCCTTCTGTTTCTGCTAGATATAGTTTAGTATTTTTTTGGTACTTGTCAATTTTTGTTTACTGTTCAGTATTGTCCTTTCACTATGTTCATCTTCAATATTTAGTGTCTGTACATCACATTGAGAAACCATTATCCTGTGAAAGTTATGTTTGTCTTAATTTAGAAAATTTCGTTTCTTGTTGGTGCTCTAGTTGCTCTGAAGGCTCCTGATCTTATTACACGTTGAAACCATTGGCCCTTCATCCGATTCCATTTTGTAAGTTCACCCCTATATTTACTTGCGATCATCCTTCCTTTGAGCTATGGATTTATACAATTTATGTGCTACTATATTTATTTTTTTTATTATGAAATGCACCTAGAAATTATCAAGGCCCTGCGGGTCTTTCCATATCCACAATATTAGATGTAATTCATTAACTCTTTGCAACGTAGGCACACTAATTGGAAGCATTAAATCTTCATATTTGCCATTGGGTCGAGGTAATATTCATTGCTTCATGTTGTTGTTGGGTCGAGGGAAGTTGACGACTCGTTGGTTATGGCTTCGAATGACATGTCTTTCATTGTGTGAAGCACCAGTGAAGCACCAGGTTCAATACTTTTGACAATGGTTGGTGTGAAGCATTGAATTGGATTGTGAGCAATAGGACCAATTTTTATTTTAAAGACAACTTGCTAGATTCTTTTCTCTCAAGTGCAAGCTTGAGAGGAGCTTCACCAAACATTTAAAAATATTTGACATCTAAACGTGAGCTATTCATTTTAAATGTACACTATTTTCTTTATTGGCATGCTTACAAATAAGAAAATTTCTTAGGAATTGGCTACCATTAATTGGAATTTGGATTTAATATTTTCAAATTTTGGATTTTGTTTTGGTGAAATCTTTCATGCAACAACCTATTATTATTATTAGTGTTGGATTAATAATATTTCAATAAAACTTTGGGACAATGTGTTTTTGGGAAAATGAGTTTTGCATAATGCTATCTTCATCTATCTTATACATTGATCTTCTTTTTGTCATCAATGCCCTGTATTAATGCAGTAAATAACTTTGTGACAACATTTCTTTCGCAAACGAGTTTTTGCACAATGCAATCTTTTCATATTCTATATATTTCATGACAATAAGATTGGTGAACATAGAACTTGTGTTTTTTGGTAAAATATACTATCAAGGTAGGCTTTAAAAACTTGGGTCAATTTTTTGTTGATAAATATTATATATGAAGGCATGCACCTACATGTAAAATTAAAATGGAATTTGTGATGAAGCAACTACCTCAACAAGAATGTAGAAGCTTAAAAAAACAAGTGTAACCATATTGAATGAGGACTATTAGCATCAACTATGAATTACTAGAAAGTGAACTTACTAGAAAACTCCTTTCTCAAGGGTTATATAAAGTGAACTTGATAGCTAATAACTTTCTCAAGGTTCCTTTATAAACACTATTTTTCTAATTTTCTATAAGATGTTTGCAAATGTACTTATTGGAGTAGGGATTGTTCGTGGTTATCTGGTGTGGATTGCGGTAAAGCCTAACAGACAATGAGATGGAAAATTCCTCAAGGATAGTGATAGAGTTCGGTCTCATTCCTAGCTCAGTTTGGTTTTGTGATCTTGGTGTTGGTTTTGGTGAGATTACGGTTTGGTGAGGGTAGAGGTGGTTTAACCTCTGGATTCCCTTGGTTGTTTTTGGATTGGTTTATCCATGAGATACCACATTCATGCTTGGAATATGGCACGCGGGTGACTAACCTGAAAGAAAGATTTGGTTCAACCATGTCTACAGTCAAGTGGTACATGGAAGTCTTGAACCTAGTCGGATTTGTTTATGTTTAATAAGAACTAAGTTCTCTTGCTTTTGTACTTATTCATATGTGGATTTAATGGCTATTATCTCACTGTAATTTAATTTTCATGGTTTAATGTTGGTTATAAGCATGGGTATATGACTAGTTATTTCCATGTTTATTTCATGTATTTACTTGTAACTGAAAGGATAATGGATGCAAGACCTAATAATTGGTGTCAAAACATTTAAGGGAAGAGGGTGGTGATCCTTCTTGTCAAGTATCATATGATTTATCAGTCATTTATGCTCTGTCTTGTATTCGTTTCCTGTAGATTGCATTGTTTCCAAGTGTTTGATAGAATGTCAGTCCCGGTTGGGGATGGTCAAGCCTATTCCTAGAGTTAGTTTTTGATTTGTAAGACTTGTTATTATGTAAATCACGGATTCTAGAGGTGTCATTGAGTTATAGGCAGTGATCTAGGCTCTGAGCCTAAAAAAGTGGGTCAAATCCTGGGGACGCTGGCACAACATTACGAAAACTAGTCCCTGGACACTGGCTTGCCATGTTATGTGAGCATCCAGAGCCCTTTGGACATTGGCATGCCCATATCATGGGAGAGTAGAGGGGTTAATTGGTCAGGAAACATAGTGGGACTTAGGAGTTGGTTACATGAGAGTTTGGGATGGTACTAATCACATCCAGAATATTTTGTCAAGGCCCTCACATTCAGAGTATTTTGTCGAGGCCTTTCGAATGAACCGGTGTGGTTCATCATCAGGACAAGATGCAGAGTTAGATTTAGGCAACATAATAAATAGTGATATTGATGGAAAGAGCTGATAATGGCTAGCTTTGACCCACAATATAAAATATTCGATAAGGATGAGGAGAAATCATCGTCACGACTAGATGCAGAGTGAGATCTAGGCAACAGAATAAATAGTGATAGCGATGGAAAGAGCTGATAATGGCTAGCTTTGATCCACAATATAAAATATTCAATAAGGATGATCATAAATTTTTGCCACAAAATAAATAGTGATAGCGATGGAAAGATGGAGAGTCAGATCTAGGCAATGGAATAAATAGTGAGCAATGAAATAAATAGCGATGGAAGCACTGATAATGGATAGCTTTGATCCACAATATAAAATATTCAATAAGGATGAGGATAATTTTTTGCCACAGAATAAATAGTGATAGCGATGGAAAGAGTTGATAATGGCTAGCTTTGACCCACAATATCAAATATTCAATAAAGATGAGGAGAAATTTTTGCTTGAACCAGCTTGTGTGGTTCATCATCTTAATGTAATATAGATTACAATATATTTATCAAAATAAAATAATACCCTATATACTTACAAATAAATATATGTTGACTCTCCCTAACAAATTTTGACTAAGAAACAATTAAGTTATTTATTTTATTTCAAGTTATGATTAACTAAATAAATAAATAATTACACTAATGGTAAGTGACTGGATGTGATTAGTACCAAAAGATGTCCCAACATTATAATGTTATATATCAACACAAGTATAATTAACTCTTAAAATAATTTTATTCATTTATTTTAAAAGATATATATAGATTGATCATGTATGTAAGTGTATTTCAATTTCTTTTAAAAAATTGAAACTTCATATCATGTACAATTTCCAATACATATAAACAACAACTTTACATGAAATAACAATCTTAACCCAATATACTCACTTATCTAATTTTTTATATTTGATTTTTAACCAACTTAGATCCAACTCTGGATATATTAAGCCCTCTTGAGGTGCAAACGTCTTTTGGGAGTGAAGAAAGGTTTGCACCTCGAGAGATTTGATGCGTCTTAGAGCTTGATAGATTCAGATTTAAGATAGATCTAGGTTGGTTTAATTATTAATTTTATTTTTTTAGTTTAATTTCTATTTTTATGTAATCTCACTAAGTCAAAATGTTTTAATTTACAGCTTGAGTGGGCCTAATGGTTAAGAGCATGTGTTTCCTCCTAAGAGGTCACAGGTTCAAAACCGGAGGGGTAGAGTATGTATGCCTTCGTAAACTTATAAAACTTACACCTATACATCCTCTAAACTGAACAACTGACTTAAAAAACTTACACCTATACACCTATAACTACATTGAGAAATATAAATTACCTCCACCATTCAATTTTCTTTCCACATGATGTCCCCTGCTCTCAACTCACATAAATTAGGGTTCCACGGAGATAAAATTATTTCATTTCTCAATTTACTCTCGCATTGCACTCTCAACTCACGGAAGTAGCTGCTGTCATACAGACACATTTCTATTCTCTCAGGTTTTTGGGTTCTCTGCTCGCTCAACATGGGGGCCACTAGCACGAGGAACGCAATGCTCTCCCTCTGCAACAACAACATCTCCATTCATCGACTTTCCTTCCGCACTTTGAGCGCCTCTGCAGACACGCGCATTAAGACACTTTGTCGCAGTAACAGACTTCGAGAGGCACTGGACACCTTCAAGCACCTGCTTTCACCTAAATCTACATCCATCCCCTCTCTAATCACCTGCAATGTCTTGTTAAGTAGCCTACTTCGACTGAATCAACATGAGTCAGTGTTCTCTGTTTACAAACTTATGATTGAAGGCGGCATTATTCCAGATCTCATAACTTTGAACATTATCATCAATTGTCATTGTGAAACAGGTAAAATGGACTATGCATTGAAAGTGTTTGAAGGAATGGGAGAACATGGGTATGTTGCAGATGTTATAACCTTCAATACCCTCATCAAAGGGCTTTGCAGGAAATTCAGAATCGAGGAATCTGTCAAGCTTTTCAACCAAATGATTATCAAACGACAAGTTCTAGATATTTTTACTTATAATACCCTAATATGCGGGCTCTGCAAGACCGGTAAATCCCACGAAGCGTTCGGGTTGTTAGCTGTTATGCTGCAAAAGGGCCATAAGCCTTACACATCCACATTTAACTCGTTTATGCATCGGCTATGCAAAGAAAGTAAGCTCCAAGAAGTCAAGAAACTATTGTATCTGATGATAAAAGAGGGTTGTAATCCCAATGTTATTACATACAGTATACTTATTAATGGTTTATGTAAAGAAGGCAAGTTGGATGAGGCGTGGGAGCTCTTCTATGAAATGTCTGAGAGAAACATATGCCCTGATGTTGTAACATACAGTGTGCTTATTGATGGTTTATGTAAGGAAGGCAAGTTGGCTGAGGCGAGGAAGCTCTACTCTGAAATGTCTGACAAAAACATATCCCCTAATGTGGTCACATGCAGTGCGCTTATTGATGGTTTATGTAAGGAAGGCAAGTTGGACGAGGCGATGAAGTTCTTCTCTGAAATGCCTGACAAAAACATATCCCCTGATGTGGGCACGTACAGTGCGCTTATTGATGGTTTATGTAAGGAAGGCAAGTTGGACAAGGCGACGAAACTCTTCTCTCATATGTCTGAGAAAAACATATCCCCTAATGTGGTCACGTACAGTGCGCTTATTGATGGTTTATGTAAGGAAGGCAAGTTAGCCGAGGCGATGAAGTTCTTCTCTGAAATGCCTGACAAAAACATATCCCCTGATGTGGTCACGTACAATGCGCTTATTGATGGTTTATGTAAGGAAGGCAAGTTGGCCGAGGCGATGAAGTTCTTCTCTGAAATGCCTGACAAAAACATATCCCCTGATGTGGTCACGTACAATGCGCTTATTGATGGTTTATGTAAGGAAGGCAAGTTGGATAAGGCAACGAAGCTCTTCTCTGAAATGTCAGAGAGGAACATATGCCCCAATATTGTCACATACAACTCTCTTATTCATGGTTTATGTAATAAAGGCAAGTTGGATGAGGCAAAGAAGCTTTTCTATGAAATGTCTAGCAGAAACATTTGCCCTAACCTTGTCTCATACAATGCACTTATCAATGGTTTATGTAAGGAAAGGAAATGGCAGGAGGTCACCAGAGTGCTTCATGAGATGCTAAACAAAGGGTGCAATCCAGATGTTATCACATACAACACTGTTATTGATGGTCTTGGCAAAGAAGGCAAGCTTCAGGAAGCTCTCGGGTTATTAGATGTTATGGTGAAAATAGGCAATCCACCTAATGAAATCACATACACTACACTTATAAATGGATTTTGCAGAGTGGGTAATCTGGAGAAGGAAGGGGAACTTCTTCGAGAGATGCCAGAGAAAGGTTGCAGGCCTGATTTAGTTAGTTATAATACATTAATACACGGGCTTTGCAAGCATAATAGGATAGACGAAGCTCACCAGATCTTCTATGAGATGCAAGGCCAGGGTCAGAGCCCTGATTTAGTTAGTTATAATACATTAATACACGGGCTTTGCAAGCATAATAGGATAGACGAAGCTCACCAGATCTTCTATGAGATGCAAGGCCAGGGTCAGAGCCCTGATATTATCACATACACCACATTGATGAATGGACTCTGCAGAGTGGGTAACCTGAAGGAGGCAATAAAATTATTCGAACAGATGAAAGACAGAGGTCATGGGCCTGATATGATTGCATATGCCACCATCATGGACGCACTATGCAAGGAAGGCACACCCCAAAACGCCAATAGAATATTGGATGAGATCTTGAAAAAAGTTTGATACTTGTGTTGTGACATTAAGTTGTAAATAAAAGCTTCTGTAACGATATTGCTGAAATGCACCTCGCAAGATTTAGTAAAAGGGAGTAAGTTGCAGTTGATGAAGTACAGGGATGACTTTGGTAATAATGCACTATCTGAAACGGGTATGGTGGCTGAGTTGATCAAGTGGTACACGTGGAATTTCAATAAGAGTGCATCAGGTGTTCAATATTAGGAGAGGACGTTACAAATCATAGGAGTGGTGAGTTACAAATTGATCTGATATTTTCTTAGTCATGACATTGTTTCAAAGGTTGTTAATAGATTGATAAGGATTTCAAAAATATTATACGAAGTGTTAGACTTTTCTTCAGTTTATATTGTCTGAATTGTCTGTCTGAAGTGGTCCTGAGGAAGCGTTTTATCGTAGTTAGTATTTAGCAAATCGCTTCCAATAGTCGCAACTTCTAATGTAGGCAAAACAGATGGACTTACTGTAATAGCACCTATTAGTAAAAGACTTGCCGGCAGCCATATAAAATACTATCAAGTCAGTTTTATGCGTGAAAATTGATGAACTGGGTTAGGTCTACTCATGGCTTGCTCTACCAGTTGGTGAGTTACTATTGCTGAATTGTTCATGGTTTGTTTTAGGTAAAAACTAAAATAGATGGTTGATCAATCGGCTGTCAAACGCATTCAGTAATTAATTTTGTTTGAGAGTTTGACATTAATTATCACTTTCCCTGAGGTCATGTAATTTATTAAGATTCACTCTAATAAATGTAACCTGGCAACATGGGGATTTGCTTCACTAGGTATGGTATTATTGCATTGAAGGTAGTTTGACTCTATGAACACTATGTACTTTAGAGGCTACGTGGCAAAACAGTCTACAAGAACAGCATGAGAGTATGGAGGCAGAGATAGGACATTATTCACAGTATGATGGCAGAGATCTGATATTATCCAAAAAGGTCTGATCAATCTTACTCTATGCAGAATTTACTCTGTGGCTATGTCATGATTTAACTGTCCTAATAAGTTGCATGCATATATGAAACTCGAATGGCAGTACACAATGATCAAAACCTTACTGTAGATTCACTTCTCACAGGCTGTTAAGTTCAACTAGTTTAACTTCCTCTGCATGGCTAATGTGCAATACTAGCTCCAAGCTTTGCTTCTTACAGGACATATGATTAGAATATACAGAAATTTGGATTCACAGGTCACAGGCTGTTAAAATCAGTTAGTTTAACTTCCTCTGCATGGCCAATGTGCAATACTAGTCTAAGCTTTGCTTCTTACTGGAAATATGATTAGAATATACAGAAATTTGCTTCTGCCACTAGTTGGTGAATATAGTCTTTGCTGGAAGTGAACACCGTCAGATTTGTCTACTATATATTGCACTAGACATATGATTTGCAATCCCGTGTTTCTTCGTTTCTAGTCTTCAATGGATGTGGCTTGGGGAAATTTGATTCCAATAGCTTTGGGATCTCAGAAATAGTATAGCTCAGTATATATTTATAATATTATTTGGGATAAAAATTGAAATGTTTGGTTTGCTTAATGCGAAATGCCAGGGAGCAACATCTACAAGAATTAAAGATAAGTGTCCTTCAAGAATTAGTCAACAGGAATGACAGGTATTGATCAGCTATTGATCTGTTGTCTTCATTCAAAATGAAATCCAATTTTATTATTTTACATCATAGGATTCTTATTGAAATGTGAGAATTCCAATAAAGAAAGATATAATTTCTGGATTTTTTATGTTTTTGTCGTATCTTATCATATTGTAATTTTATATAATCCAGACGAGAACCTGCAAATTTGGTGAAACATGGAAATTCCATACAAAGAACGAAGTTCAGGATTGGTGAAACATGGAAATTCCATACAAAGAACGAAGTTCAGGATGGGTAGGTATGACCTATCATATTGTAATTTTATATAATCCAGACGAGAACTTGCAAATTTGGTGCCACATGGAAATTCCATACAAAGAACGAAGTTCAGGATGGGTAGGTATGAATGTCTTGGACCGCTCACTGCTCTCGGTTTGTAGTGGATCTTTTTTGTTTGCATCAATTTAGTGATCTCATTTACATTTAATGCCGAGATTTTCCTTTTTATTATCGCATTTGTCTTTTTACCCATTGCATAAGTGTTCTGCACATGGTTTTGATTTGAAATGCAGCCTGAGTTCTATAATGAATGCCAGGAGAAATATAGCCCTGCCATTAATATTGTTTCTAAAGAATACTCAACCGGCTTTCTTGCATCCACAGCTTCCTTCAACTCTAACCATTTGTGGCATGTGCTATCTTTAGGTTTGATTACATCCTATTATGGCATTTCTTAAAAGGATAATTTGCTCATGTATTCTTGCCTTTATCATTATTTACTGCATGCAGAATGAGAAGGACCGTGCAACTATGGTGCCATCTTTAAATTTTATCATCCTCAACTGGTACATTAGTTCCAATGCACGGGTCACCAGTTTTCTCCAACAACTCCTAGTTCTCATCCCCACTCGGGAAGTCTGCCATCATGGTCAATGCCTAGGGTGTCTTTATATAAAACCCTTGTTGGCAAGGTCTTTCTAGTCACGCACCAGTGATCCCTCCCCTCCGAGTAGTGTTGGTTTCCCACCGGATTACTTCTCCTGTAAGCAATTGCTGTTTAAGTGTTTGTACTATTTGGCTATTATTGTTGTTAATTGCATGACCTTTATTTTGCCTTGGAAATTTTATAAAATTTCAATTTTGTCTGGCATACCAATTAGGCCTCTGGCAATTTTATGTCCCAAAGTAGAGATTTGTTTGCAGCTTGCTTTGGCATGCTCTTTTTTTTCTTATGGTTTTGAATGCGTGATTCTTGAATCCGTGTGAAATAATTTGTGACATGTGTTACTTTTCCGGATGCTAGATCTATTGGGTAGTGCTTTGTACCTGTTACAATATACGAAGAGGACTAATAAGTCTCATGGCATGTATTACTTACAATGCATTTTCTTATTAGACATCATCAAATACTTGAATATTTAGGCTCTTCTATCCAAATTGTAATACGTAAAACAACTATTATCTTGATCTATGTCTTGTTAGATCTTGTAGCAATCATCTTGATTTACAAGTTGACATGGCTAAGCGTCTCAATCAAAGAGGACATCATTTAGAGACAGGGCACTTTTTTTCAATTGACGTTTTTACATTGGTAGCAAGGGCAGGCAGGTTCAATTTTGGTTAGCATTAGCAACAAGCAATAAATAAGACATTATTTAGCATCTGGTTCCATCCCTCAATTCCAGCAGCCATTTCTAGAAAGTATGTTTGGGTAGTGCTTCGTACCTGTTATAGTATAGGATGAGGACTAATAAGTGTCAAGACATGTATTGGTTACAATGCAATTTTTTATTAGACATCTTCAAATACTTAAATATTTAGACTCTGCTGTCCAAATTGTAACTGCTAAAACAACTATTATCTTGATCTCTGTCTTCTTAGATCTTGGAGCAATCATATTGATCTACAAGTTGACATGGTTAAGTGTCTCAATCGAAGAGGACATCATTTAGAGACTGGTCCCTTTTTTTCGGTCGACGTTTTTACATTGGTAGCAAGGGCAGGCAGGTTCAATTTCGTCTCCATTCCACCTGGATGCCCAAACACAGGGCCTCCAACTTTGCAATCACCGTCAAGCAAAACCTAGAGGGAAAGTATGTTTCTGAAAAGGTGTGGTCATTGTAAAGATCACTGACAGAAAATCTGTCGTGACATGTACATACCATAATTCTAAGGAGAGGAGCATTCCCTCACCAAATTGTTCCTTGATCGTCTCGGTGTACCCTTATAACCTGTACGATTTTGTGTGTTTCTTCATTCACTCTTGCTTTATCCAAAAAACCCAAAGGGAAATTGTGTTCATCGAAAGGCATGGTCAACTAGAATCTCAGTTCTACATAAAGACACTGACAGGGAATTTGTCATGACATGTACATACCGTAATTCTAAGGAGAGGATCATTCGCACATCAAATTGTTCCTTGATCTTCTTGGTCTAGTAAGATTTTGCATGTTTCTTCCATCCTGTCCTCCATTGTTTCTTAGAGGATCACTCGCACACCAAGTTGTTCCTTGATCTTCTTGGTCTAGTAATATTTTGCATGTTTCTTCCATCCCGTCCTTCATTTTTTCTTTATCGAATTGGGAGTATATCGTTTACCTTCATTTCTTCTTTATCTAATTGGGAGTATATCGTTTACCTGATCTGGCTTTCATGTTGACAATGTTTAATGTGCTTCTATAGTTACCTTGTTGCATGCCAGCCTATATTTCTACATTTTCTGTGGGTGAAGTGTTATAGTTATAGTTTTTATTCCTTTTCTCCTATTTAGGTATTCATACCTTTGTGATAAGAGTTTTAGTGGCACATCTAAGAGCTACTCTTATATGTACCCTTATAAGATGTTTGAGATATAAAGTGCATGCTGCATTTTGACTGTGTCTTGAAAGTAGTCTAATTTGTAACAATATTATCAGAACCAGACCAAACCAGTAAGAACTGGCCAGTTCAACTAGTTGGAGGGCAAAACTGTTTTGGTCCGGTGAACCATACGGTTTTTGGCTGGTTCGGTACTAAATCGTTCCATTCTTGTATGGATCGGTCTTGTACAATGCTATCAAGCAGGGTTGGAATTTCGATTTCTCTTTACCCGTCATATACCTTTCAAAAACCGTTGTTTAAAATTTTTCCCTTCAAGAGTGATGGTTTTAAAATAAATTAACCCTTTACCAATAAAGGTTTTATTAAAAAATTACCTTTCAATCATAGTTTTCAAAACTGGCCCAGCTAACCGGTTACCGGTCTAACCGGCCGGTTAGCAGGCCCACCGGTTGAAACCCGCCAAAAAACTCGGTCAGAGGGGTGACTTCACCAAATTTTGCAGCTAACCTGTCCTAACCGGCCGGTTTAAGACGGAACCGGCCAGTTAGGAGGCACGCCCACCGTGAGCCCAAAAAGCGACTTTTTGACAGGGTATTAGGGGTTTTAGAGGGAAACTAAGGGTGCTTTCCCTCCAAAAACACCCTCTCCAAGCCTTTAAGAGACCCTTCTCCCTCTCATTTGTCTCACACATCTCATTTGGAGTGTTTGTGAATTTGCTTGGGAGCTTGGAGAGTGTTGAGTTTTTGCTATAGTGGAACAACAGAGTTTAAGCTAAGTAGTAGTCATCATGCCTCCAAAACCCAGAGATACTGCATGGGCTCATTGTGATATGATTGATGGCAAAATGATCTGCAAATATTGCCAAAAATCCATTGAAGGGGGGGTATTAACAGGTTAAAGCAACACTTGGTTGGGATAGGAGGCCATATAAATCCATGTGGAGCACCAAATGAAATAATAGGGCATATTAGGGCAGAATACGTTCAGAAGTTGTAGACTCAAGTCACTGAACCAATAGAGAAGTTTGTGACTGCAAAGTTTGGGAGTCGAGACTCAACCAACTGAGTTTGATCATGATGACTCATGAGAAGTTTCAAGTGATAATGTTGATCACTATTATCATATATGTAGACTTGAGTCTTGTAGTAGGCCACTGGCCCTATAGTTTGTAGGCTTTGTTTTTGCACTCTAGAGGCCACTTAGAGCCTCATTGCTTATGTATTTTTTCGATGATATGTATTGCACTCGGTGCCATTTTGATATATTTACCTTTACATGGTATATAAATGAGCAATCTTTGCATATTTGTCTTTATTGGCTTGGAATCATGGTTTTAAATCTTAAAAATAGTTTTTTTCATTGAAAATAAATTATTTAATCTATTTTTCTAAAACCGGTTCGTTTAGACTAAACCAGTCCCGGTTAGATCGGTTTCGGTCGGTAAATCGGTTCATTAGGTGGACAGGTCTGGTTTTAAAAACACTGCTTTCAATAACACAATTATGTTAAAAGAATTCACATTTTTATGATAAGATAAGAAAAACAAAACGACCATAACAAACAAATGACTTATTGAATTTTGAATCTTGGTTTAAAATTATATGTAACACTCACAATAAAATATTCTTAACTCTGAAATCAAATGTCCTAGACCAGGACATGCCATAGCATTTGTATATATCAGGTATGACTAAGGAGATCTTATGTGACATGTAAGATTACCAACAAAGTAAAACTATAAGATGGTCTATCCCCCTATTGTCTCCACAATCATAATAACATGGAATCAATATGGAGGTCCACGATGGAGAGTTTGAAGTCCAGCAACCACAATGCATTAAAAGTGTTTTAATATTTCATAAGTGGCAGTAGATGTTGTTCTTCATGAGTTGATCTTTCAGAGCTTTTAAGTGATGTTGAGACACTAAAGATCTGGTGCAAACTATAGTTGAATCGACACTTCCATTGTTCCATAGGTGGCACGTGACATATGATAACTTTCATAAGGTAGTGTTATTGACACTGTGATAGCCCCCTCGCCCAAATAAACCAATAAAGATGGGTGGTGAATACACTCAGAGAGAGAAAGTGGCAACAAGCAGGATTGTGGTCCAAATTCATTATGACAAGGAAGAGGCTTTGTGCTTTCAACTACATAATGTTTTGGGCTACGAGGTTCGATGATGTACTAGCACACTCAAGAAATGATTGTTTGTTTCATTCAAGTGGGATTCTTAATGATTTTTGCATAAGAGATAAATGCATGTTCATTGAATTTCAAGGAAACTATTTGGACTTGGATTCTAATCCAACTTACCCTGATCA
>APFE031535504.1:0-12997 GCA_000404065.3 Pinus taeda | reverse complement strand
AAGTGCTAGAGCTGGTATATTGGATGGTGATGCAGATCTGGATTTGAAGGAAGGAGGAACCTTAGCACAAAAGGAAGGCTAAGGTCTATTCATGGGTCATAATCTTTAAGCCTAAATGATAGTATCTCTATATCATTTTGATCTGCTTGATGTGACGCTTATCTGATCTATAATCTGGGTTAACTAGTGATTGAATATCTGGAAGAGTGTGTTGTCCTTTATAGATCTATACGCAGGTTCAGTAAAGCGAAGGCGCGTATACACGCAGTTTAAGGGAAGTAAAAGCGCGTATACGCAGGTTGTTCCATACGCAGATGCGTATGCATGCAAGTTGCAGACTGTTGAAAATGCGTATATTCCTTAAGTTGTGATCTAGTCGTTTCTTCTTATTGCTGCTGTGTTTTGGGTTCTGTTTCTGCTGTGTGGTTTCTGGTACAGTGTTCTGTGTACAGCTGTCAGAGAAGTATCTACTTGTTTCAGATCTAGTTGGTGAAAATGAGATTGGTTGATTCTTGATGATTGTTTGACGTTCATGGATCCAGTTTGAAAATTGATGAAAAGTGGTCCCTGGAAGAAAGAGAAGGTTGTAGCCTTCTGTAGGCCAGCACCTACATACTAGTATCTTGGCTAGTACAAAAGCTAAAGGGGGTTGTTGCTCCCTTCCAGGAGAAACTGGAGAACAAGAGAGAGTAGTAGCTCTCTGTAGGTTGCAGCCTGCGTACTGGTAAAAATACTACACCAGTACATTGTAAACGAAGTTTTCTAATTTAAAAGGAAGATAGAGACGAATTGCAGCAGGTGGTTGTCACCCACATTGGATTTCCACCTTATATCTTGTGTTCGTGTGTCTGATTGTCTTTCTGCTCTGTTTTACTGTCTCTGGATACTGTTATTGGATTCTGCATCACTGACTAACAATCATCATCGGAAAGATTAAGTAAAATAAAAGCATGTTCTGTATACGCGGGTTTTCTTCTGCATAACTGCGTACATACGCATGTTTATTAAATTGAAGTAGCGTATATCAGTTGTTTTGAAAAAGAATAATTATCCTGATAATACTGATTCACCCCCCCTCTCAGTATTATTTTCAACATTATTGTTATTATTATTGGAGCTATATAATATATAAAAATATGTTTATCCATGTAGTTTCACCCCACTATTATTATGGAAATCCTTTAAGTGGAAACATTTCTTCTTACATTACCATGGCTTAGAAATACCACATTCCCAATATGGTGTTGATATGCGATTTTTTTAAATTAATTAATTTGAGATAATTTAATTAATAGAGTATACCTAATTGTTATCGTAGTAACATGGGTTGAATCAAAATTTAAGTCGATATTGAAGATATTTTTATTCCTGTCGTGTTCAGTCGACTATCCTTCGTCCTCTGCCTATGATGAGCTTCCATCTTTGTTGAGTTTGTCTGGAGTCGATTGTTTATGTTTCTGTGTTTTCTGAAATACCATCATTTTCTATAGTAATCCTTCAACGAATACATATTTTCCATGTCAAATAAACTGTAAGACGTCAGGCCCAATAGATTATTCTAGAAATTGTTGTAATTCTCTAGGCTTCTTTCCTTTTCTACCCGTTATAGTGTATCCTCAAAATTATTTCATGCGATTGAGTGTAGATTCTATTGATATTGTGGGTCTTCTAGTTGACTACCTAGAAATATTTCATTCCCATTTATTGTATATGTTTATGTCCCTATTGTTTTCCAACTCCATGAGTCTTCGCTTGCAATATTCTTATGAGATTTTGTCGCAAGTACTATGAGGTCAAATTTAAATGGTTGTGTCTAACTATGCTTCCCTTTCTTCTTCTTGCTCAGTATCGAGAAGGATTAAAAGTATATCCCCTTGTTTTTCTTGATCTTGTGGTGGAATTGTATTATGTTAGATTATTAACTGATCATATATACATTTGGTCAATTGTAGGTTGATACAAAATATCTTTCTGGTCTACATCTAAAGAGTCAACATACCAAACTTCAATTATTTGTAGCGACAATTGAATGTGCGATGAGGGAGGAAACAGTTTTTGTATGTGTTGAGGTACTCTCCATCTATTGGAAGATTTGTAAATATTTCTAGAGGAGTAACTAGTGAAGTTTATTTCATGTCTATCCAAATTAGTAAAGAAGGGAACCAAATAGACTTATTAAAATTTTCACATTCATACTGGTTCATATTCAACATGTCGCCAATGTGTTTTCCCTAGTTGTATATTTTTCTCATCAGATGATTTGACTAATTTATGGTAGAATAGTGAGCTTAATGTTAGAGACTCTACCTATTCATGAAAAATGACTCTCTCTCATTAGGAAAAATTTAGAAATAAGAAAAAAAAATTGAGATATCAAAAACTTAATTTAACAATACATATATTTAACAAAATAATATAAACATGAAAAAATCAGAACCCAATTATGAATATTTATTATTCGTATTGCATTGAATAGTGAAAATAGGAAAAAACCATAAAAATACACAATTTAGAAATTTAGAAATTTTATAATTTTGAAATACATATAACTAAAAGTGCATTTTGGGTCAATACTGATAATCAAAACCATTACCATATGTTGTCTCAAGAAAAGTGATTTTTGGGTTAATATAGATAATCAAAATATCATCTCCAAAATACACAACATTTACTATATTCCTTTCTTATGAGATTGCATTTGGAGTTGCACTTCATTCAACTTTATGACTATGTTATGCCACTTTAAGTACATAAAATCTATCATTTTAATGCTATAGTTAATGTGATAGATATTAAAATGGATGCCTATTGTAAAATTTCAAGAATTATAATGTCAATATCGTGAAGTGTACTAGGGGTCATAGTTTCTAGAATTCATTGTGTTTTAAAGCTCATAGTGCACTATTGTTTAATTAATTTTAGAGTTAGTCCCTTAATAATTATCAAGTGTCATTCTTTTTTAATAGTAATATTGGTTAGAGGTTGCATTATGGAAGGTTTCTGTAAATCTATGAGTATGAGTATCATAGGTAAATTAGTTATGGGTCGTATTAATGTTTTGAATATTCATAATGGTTTTAGGTTAAGGGGCACATATTGTATCAGTATATTTATAGTGGTCAAAGTTACATTAAATAAGGGAACAATTTTTGGGTTAAACAATAGTTCAATATATAGAAATATCTATATAAATTCATATAATTTAGTGAATTTAGATACATATATTAATATATATTTTTATAGATCAAAATATTATTGGTAACTAATAACTAATGCATGTTTCCTTATGATTTCCCTCATTGTTTTAATCCAATAACTAATTGGTTGTACTTAAGAAAACCTTTAGCTATTTAGTAGCTGTATTTTTTATAGTCGTAGTATTTTGCAAGACTCTTTAGAAATATTGAAAAAAATAAGTTATCTCAAACTTTGAAATAAATATTTTATTGATATATTTATCATTCAAATTATCCAACCTAAAAATATTTAAAAAATATATAAATTAATTATTTTTTAATTACTAATAAAAGAATTATTAATCCATATAACTTAATTAATTATTTTTTAATTACTAAAATTATTAATCCATATAACTTTAATGAAAATGATTATTAACCTATATGATTTTATGATTTTATTTATTAGTTGAAAAATTCATTTTATTAGTAGACTATCTTCCAATAATCATCAATAACAAGTAGACTATCATGGCACGAAGTTGAAAATGGAAAATTCCAATTCCTTTGTTCTAATTTCCTGTAGCCTAAGCTCACCCCTGACACCATATCTTATGTTCTTCATTCCACTCAATTATATGCAATTTTATTGAATTGTTTAAAATCCACACGTCATAATCTTATTAGGCTTGTTGTGGAGCTTGAATTTTCTGACAACTCAGAGGCGATGAGTAACGACGGACGTTGCCGAAATAATAGAGCTAGAGTAATTCGATTAATGAATTCAGACAAAGCCATCCGTTGTGGTCCTCACTCCATTCATTGGGAAGAAGATAAGATAATGATGTTGTGGTTCTGACTTTATCCGTTGGTAGAGCGTGGAGTAGAGTAAATGAGTAAAAGTCGAGAGGATATATGTAAACATTTATTTACACTTATGTAAAAGTCGAGCACCTCACCCTGTTGGTTATTGTTGGCAACACGAATTCATTTTAACATTTAATTGTGTCTCTATCTCACCTTGTTAGTTATTGTTGGCAATTTGAATTCTTTTTAACATCTAATTATGTATGTGTCTTATGCTTTTGGTTTTGGTTGGCAACATGAATTCATATTAACATCTATTTAATTATTTATAAGGTTGTTGTATAAAATGTTCAATAAATGTATATAGAAAAAAAAAATCATATATATATATATGAATTTTTTTTAACTCTCATATATATATTTTGCAACATTTAATTTTTTTTAGAGTTTTATTTAATTGTTAAGAAATAATTTCCTATTATTGTAAACGTCTTTTTTTTAATTTTAATGTAGTAACAAATAGCTAATTTTAAAATTAATTATAAATGTATTTCAAATGGTTTTTGTGAAGGTTATATTATTTTCTTATATCTTATTTAACATTCCAAATATTATTTTTTTTTCTAGGAGAAAGATCCTAATTTTATTAATTAAAACAAAATTATATGTTGTAGATGTTGTGACCCATTCATGGGATAGTTAATGGCTCATCAAAAATTGTAAAAAGTAATGTACATATGGGGAGAAAAATCATGTTTTTCTCCCTTTCTTCTTCTTCACCTTGCACCACTCCCCTTGAATCATCATCGAAGATATAAGTGCAAGTGAAGTATCATCCTCAGGTCGAGGGTTTTCTTTATCAGAATTAGAGTTGTCTAAAGTATGTAGTCATTTGGATCCATGGGTATCCATTATGTCTAGTATATTTACTAGTTGTGAGTCCATCGAAGATTGTGGATGTAATTCATGTGTTTTTTATTCCTTGTTCATATGATTTTCCTCATTGATATGGGATGTTCCACACCAGCTTCCTCCTCATCAGAGCCTGGTGGTGAAAATTGCCATCCCTTGGCCTGTTTTTCTATTTTCTTCTTTACACAGGTGTTCTCTTTGGCTTTATGCACGTATTTTTTAGTTGTCCTGTTTGCCAATAGTTTCTACATCTAAATGTTGTATTTAGATAATCAAGTGTATGTGTCTAGCACCACTGTTTGTGCTTCAGTTGAATGTGGTCGACAAGCCTTTATTGAGATCTACTTCTACACATATTTGTGCGAATGTGAAAATTCTTTTCTCTAGTCTTTGTATGTCCATTCTAATGTGTGACTCAATGGTGTTGCTGATGCCTACAAGGTTTCGCTGGTTCCATAAATGTAATGGGAGGTTTTGCAGATGAACCCAAATTGGCATCCTAGATACAACCATAGTATTTGCATCAAATTCTGGAAACCATGGCGTGATGAAAAAACCCATGGATCCCCAAAACCATGGTCCTTCCCGTAATATGATATCTCTAAGCTTTGTTGATGGGAAATTTACAATGAAAAACCCCTTAGAACATAGGTGAATATCACAGTGAGCACTGCACTTTGCGAAAATCTAGTGAAAGAGCTCAGCCACTTGGGAAAATCCAGTGAAAGAGCTCAGTGGGTTTCGTGCAGAAATAGTTGAATCGGTAGATAATAGCTTGTTTTCCCAAAATATTACAATGCTCATTTATTTATGGTATATCTATGTTAAATTTTAGGATGTGATTCAATTTCTCCACAATATATGTACCCGGTTCAGTTCTGGCTTGCTTTGTTGAGGCTGAAGGTGAATTTTTCCCTTGGAGGATGTTCTTGAAAGAACGTCCTCCATTTTTGTGCTTCTGATGTATTTATGTGTTTTTGGTTGAATTGGTCTAAGAGCCTCCTCCTGAATGATTTGTTTTGTTGTAATTTGTGCCACCTCTCAGCCTCAAATTCAGTATTATAGTAGACATAGGTAAAATATTGTATTATGTGAGAGGTTTGGGATCCTAGAGAGCTCTAGCCCCAAAAATCAGATATTGTAATCTAGCTAAATATCCAAAATGATTTGGGATAAGATTCTTCAAATGCATCCCACAGTCTATTGCGTGAACCGAGATCAATAGTGACATCTCCGAAAGGGTTTTAAAACAAATTTTAAATCAAAAAGGATTTACCAGTGATGAGGGTTCTGATTCTGTCTGGAGGTGGCATGGCCAAGCAGCCTTAGGTGTGCCACAATGTAATGGGATCTTTATGGGCTCCTTCAAGAAACTATTTCTCTATTCCCTGTAGCCAGACTCCTCCTTTTCGACTTTATTTGCGACCCCACAGACGGTCCTGGGGGTAAACTTCATCACAACCCTCGGAGTAGCAGTCTAAGTGGCTACAACTAGATCCTTGGCATTGAGAGCCACCACCATTGGAGGCACAGTTTTGGCACCAATCGCTGGTGCCAAAATTGAGACACATGTAAAACATTGTATTATGTGAGAGGTTTGGGATCCTGCAGACCTATGCCCCCAAAACTTATATATTGTAATCCAATTGGATATCCAAAATGATTTGAGATAAGATTCTTAAAATGCGTTACACAGTCTATTGCATGAACCCAGATAAATAATGACATCTCCGAAGGGGCTTTGATAAAAAATTTAAATAAAAAATGATTTACCAGTGATGAGGGTTCTGATTCTATCTATACGTACCATGACCAAGCAGCTTCAGGTGCACCATAATGCAATGGGATCTCTGTGGGCTCCTTCAGGAAACTATTTGCCTATTCCCTGTAGCCAAACTCCTTTTCGGCTTTCTTTGCGACCCCGCAGACGATCATGGGGATAGAATTCATCACGGCCTTCGAAGCAGTATTTTTAGTGGCCTCAGCTGGATCCTTGGCATTGAGGGCCACCACCTTTGGAGCCGCAAGTTTCACACCAATATTTGGTGCCTCATCATTCTTTAGGGCCTCAGGCACGACCATGACATATGGGCATGAAGCGCAATACACCTTTAGAGCCATTATGACTACATAGATCCTCTGTAAATGAGGGCGCTGTCAGCTTCATCCGTTTTGGATTCCCGTTCGACACCTTCACGGGCTTTTCTCCAGGGTTTATGGAACCTTCATACATCACAGGCACAGTCGGGACGGGATCCGCTGCAAGCCGAGTCGATGCCATGGACCAGTCGGCTCCAGACCTTAACAGTGCTCTACCGATCATCTCCATTTAGCTGTCATCCATGACAAAATATGAAAGAAAGAAAAATAAAAACAGTGGATTTGGGAGAATGCATAAAATATACTGTGTGAAAAAGATCCCACCAGGAATAAAAAACCCATGAGTCGAGTCCCAATTCTCTACACAGATCATATATTTCCAACAACTTTGGATCACCTGAATCCCTTCCAGTGTGGTTGCCATAGATCTTGAGTCCTCCTTTGACGTCCATCGCAAAAACAATACCCCACTGTGCGGATTCCTTTGATCAACAGAAACAGGCATAAGCTCGATTGCAGCGAATTCAACTTTGCAGCAGCTTAAAACCCTAGTGAACATTTTTGCCCCACTATCCATTCTCCTCCTCCCTCACGTTACAAATATTAATATTTTAAAGAAAAATTCATATATAAATATAAACCGTTCATTCAAAAAATTCTAAAATTTTATTGTAATTAACTTAGGATTTTAATATAAAAACATTTCCAACTTAACAAGAAGTATATAAATTTATTAATTTGTTTAAATAAATTGATATTAATAATGAATGAATAACGCCACTTTAAACAAAATAAATAAATAATTTGTTAGTTAATTAATTTGTTATGATATAGAATGGGTGGAGTTTATCACTTGCTATAATATGACGAAAATAGATGGCTGTGGATTTTCTTTGTAAGCATCATCACCATTTTTTGTAAGTTTGAGAATAACATGTTTTCATGATTGGTTTTAATCAATATATACTTTTCAACAATACAAACAATCACAACATCACAAGTGACTATGACAATGATATTTTTTCAAACCACAATGATTCAATGATAATTTAAAATATATCAGAAGTCCCTCGTGATGATGATAAAATACAAACAAAATAAACATAGAATTTAAAAACTAATTTACAAATTGATGTTTTATGATCATAGAATTTTAAATGTATGTGACTTTAATTTATGCTATGTACTTTTTTTTGTGCTCTTGTTTTCCGTTGGTTGTTTGTTATGTTTGTATGTGTATAGTATTTTTACACATATTTAATCATATAAAATTAGTACTTTGCCAATGTGTAGAATTTGTATACTAAAGTACTGATCTTTAACTTGTAGCTTAATTTAATAAAATGTTGTTTTTTCTGGAAATGACAACAACATCATGAATGAATCTGAATTTTCACAAGCACCACTATCAATGAACATTACTTTCTAATTAATCATTTTTTATAATTAGATAGAATTTTTATGATGATAGAATTTTAAATGTTTGTGCTTTTATTTTATGTAATGTATGTGTTTGTTTTTGTATGCCCTTGTTTGTGTATAAACTTTAGAACATGAGAAAGAATTTCATTAGAATATGTCGTATGGATGGTCATTGCCCAACTTGACTATTGACTTGATGCAAGTCACATCTATGATGATTTTACACACATAAAATACAATATCTAAGAATTACACTTCCAATTAATTAAATGTGTATTAAACTATATATGTTCAAATTAGCATTTAGTTTAACAAAATTTCATTTATTTTTGCAAATGACTATGGTTTTCTTTTGTTAGTAATTATCATTATTCAATGCATATCTAAGAATAAAATTACTTTATAAGTATTTTTATTTAACATATATTTATGATTAGTTACAAATGGATAGTTCATGATGATAGGGTTTTAAATGTTTGTGTTTTTATTTTATATAATGTATTTACTTGTTTGCAATTGCACTTGTTTGTGTTTATATGTCTATGAATTCTACAACACACAAAAAACTTTCAATATAATATACCATATGGAAGGTCACTAAACAAATTGTCTATAAAAATGATACAAATAACTTCTATGATGATTTTAAGCATGCATAGTATCCAATGCAAGAGATACACTTCAAATGAATTGAATGCTTGCATTAACTTATCCATGGTCAATTTAAAACAAAAAAATCACTTATTTTGGGAATTGACCATGACATCATGAATGAAAAAGTTTTTTCTTTGTAACAACCACTATACTATTCAATGTGTATTTGAAAATCAGATTCTTTTATAATTATTTATAAATAATATAATTTCTTTCCTCGGAAATAATCGTAATTTTGTTAATGAAAGAAAAATTACATGTTGTAGATAGTGATAATGCATTCAATCTTGCCAATCGAAATTGGTGGTAAACATGTCACCTTTTCTCCATTTCCTCCTTTTAACCTTTTGTCATTCTGCCTAGTAAGGAGTGGCCATTACAAGCTCTAGCTGGTTCCCTTCATTCGTTGTTGGATTTTGCTTATCTGAATCTAAACTTTCAGATACACGATGATATTTTGAATCCCCCGTCTCTATTACTACAGTGATCATCTCATGCCTCGATGTGTGCGTTGGAGTTCCTGAAACTTCATGATTAACGCTCCCCTTTTCTATTTTTTCTTGTGTATTTTGGGCTTCTTCATTGGTAGGAGGATCCATTTCTTCATCATTCTCTTCTTTATCAAGAAATTTTTGTGGGAATTTTCATCCCTTGAGTTTCTTTCTTGTTTACTTCTTGCTTTGACGTGTTTTCTTGGCATCAGGACATGAATTTTGTGGATATCTCATTTGTTGTCTTATTCAACATCTAAATGCTGTGTTCTCAAAATCTAGGAACTATGTCGAGCACTACTTATTGTGTGTCAAGAGAATATGGTCCTAAAATCCTTTGTTGAGGTCTAGCTCCAAAGAAATTTTGGCGATTATGTAGATTTGTTCCTCAAATATTTGTGTATATTTATTTATGTATCACCCTAATATGTTCCCAATAGCTTCTATCACTTTACGGCACCCTAAATGTACGGGTAGATTATGCAGTCTAACCCGAACCAACCTTTGATATACTACAATTATATTTGCGTCGAAATATGGGAACCAAGGGATGACAAAAGTTCCTGCAAAGCCCCAAAACCATGGACCCTCTTGCAATATATATTCACAACCCTCTCATGATACAAATTTTACTATGAAAAAGCCCCTGGAGCAAAGCTGAATCTCACAATTTATTGTCCAATTTGTGAATATCCAATGGAAGAGATCCATTAGTTTTACCCAAAAAGTGTTGAATCTGCATAGTACTTCTTGAGATTCATATGTTATGAAAAAATAATTTGTTTATGGTAGATCTACAATCAATAATGGGATTTGATTTAGTTGTTCCACTATGTAGGGGTTGGGTATATTGTGTTTCTGATAAGGTGTTGTTGAGGCAACACATCTTCCTTTGAGGATATCTATGAAAGAAAATACTCCATATACTTTCCCTTGATTTTATTATGTTCCTTTGGGAATACTAGATCTAGACACTGCCCTTGTGCCCTTTGAACTTATTGGTCGAGGTGATCCTCCCTGAATCCTCAAGTTTAATACGATGGTGGATAACGGGAGGATGTTATAATCTTGTAACATCACATCTTCTTGCATCGATTTTCATCTGCAGATTAGACTTTGTAGGAGTACTGGGATGCCCATAGTGTGCACGATATTGTGCTTTAATTGTTTGATGTGATTTGTGGCCAAAACCCAAAATAATATTGATTTTCCATTTGGGGATTTGACAAAAACTTGGAAGGCTACTAGATCGAGTGCCCATACTTGACAGTCACACGAATCTTCAGTAGAATCAATGGTTAAGTGTGGATCTGCAAAGAGTGATATGGATTTCCATGGTAGTATTGACTTCATAAGTGATGGCCAAACCACCAAACCCACCCACTTTGATCGAGGAAAATTTTGATCCGGCAAAAAGCGATGTAGAATTTCACATCCAATGCTACTCCTCCATTTTGACAAACTAATATCCAGATTCGGGATCTTTAACAACATATCTATGAAATGAAGTTTTCGAGGTGGAATATTCACTTCTGTAGCCAATATTTTTCCTTCAGATCTGATCGATATTTCTTCTGACTAAGACCAAACAATTATAAGATTTTTGCTCCAGAGTCACCTTAATCCTACACAGGTCCATTCCCAACTCATGAATGTGATGCCCTTCACATCCTTCTATTCCATCGTGTACGTACGGGCTAAGAAGGTACTCTGCATCGATCATTTGGTGAATGATACTACTAACAACATAGGCTGTCAGATCTCCATCCCTACATAAGAGACCGGAACTAGAATTAACTCCATTCAAAAGCTCCATTACCGGACACACAAGCAGTGAGATTGTGCCCTAGCGATGACGCAGAAGGTGCATTTGATGTTTGAAGAAACCCGACCGCATAAGGAAAGCAAAAGGACTAAGAAACCCTAGCCATCACACCAAGCTTGTCCTCTTGACACAATTCCCCTATCAAACTTTAATTTGATATTTTAATTAATATATTCTTATCTTAAATTTTACTCAATTTCTTTATTTTATGGTACAAAAAGGGTGGAGTTTATAATTTTTTAAGTCTATTTAGTATAAAATCAAAATTTCAAAAATATTTTTAGTCAATAAATTTTAGAGATATAAATGTCCATGACAATACCACAAGTAACAATGACTATAGATTTTCCTTGTAAGAATCATCACCAGTTTTTGTGTGTTTGAAAATCACAAGTTTTCATGATTGTTTTTAATCAATATATACTTTTCAACAATACAAATAATCACAAAATCACACATGAATATGGGCATGAATATTTTTTTAACAACAATCATTCAATGTAAAATTAAAAACATATCAAACGAAACTAACATAAAATTTAAAAATTAATTTACAGATTCATGTTTTTTGATGATATAATTTTAAATGTATGTGGTTTTATTTTTTGCTATGTATTTGTTTGTTGTGCTTTTGTTTGCGTGTGGTTGTTTGTTTGAGTATAATATTTTTACACACATGTAATATCGTATACAATAATTAATTTTAGAATGAGTAGAATTCGTATATTAACTTACCAATCTTTAAATTGTTGTTTAATTTAATAAAATCTTATTTTTTCAACATCATCAATGAATTTGAATTTTTCTAAGTGTCGCTATTCAATGCACAATACTCTTTATAATTGTTTTTAATTAATATGATTTTTATAATTAGCTACATGTTGATGTTTTGTGATGATAGAATTTTAAATGTTTGTGTTTTTATTTTATGAAATGTATGTGTTTGTTTGTTTATGCTCTTGTTTGTGTATAATTTTAGAACACAAGAAATCCTTTCATTAGAATATCCCGTATGGAAGGTCATTGCCCAAATTGTCTATTTACTTGATACAAATCACCTCTACGATGGTTTTACACACATAAAATATAATATACAAGAATTGCCATCCCAATTAATTGAATGTGTACTAAACTATATATGTTTAGATTAGCATTTAGTTTAACAAAATTTCATTTATTTTTGCAAATGACCATAACATCATGAATGGATATGGATTCTGTAACTATCACTATTAAATGCATCTTTGACAAGCATTTTTAATCAATACATATTTATAATTAGTTACAAATCCATGTTTTGTGATGGTAGAATTTTAAAAGTTTGTGTTTTTATTTTATGTAATGTATTGGTTTTTTTGTTTGTATTTGTATGTCTATAAATTTTGGAACACAATAAAAAATTTGTTAGAATCACTTGATAGAAATAACTTATATGGTTATTTTAAGCATGCATAGTATCCAATGCAACAATTACACTTTAAATGAATTGAATTCTTGCATAACTTATCTATGCTCAATTCAATAAAAGTTCACTTATTTTGGTAAATGACCATGACGTCATGAATGAAAATGTATCCTTTTTTGTAACCACCACTATTCAATGTGTGTAT
>APFE031535501.1:94964-119061 GCA_000404065.3 Pinus taeda | reverse complement strand
TTCATACATGAAGTATGCACACTTTCCTAAAAGGAAAACTATAGAAATAAATATCTATGAGCCTAGAAGCACTTCACTAGCTAATTAGATCATGCATGTAATGCATAAATATTTCACATGAACTTAGAAATTAGCTCGTATTGCAATGCCATTAGCATATATCCTTTTTCAAGAAACTTTTATAAAAATACTTATTTTAATTCAAGAAAACTTGGCCACTTTTCATGCTATGTCCTCAGGATGTTTATATGCTTCTTCTTCTTTTCTCAAGAAGATATTTTGGCTATATTTAACAAGGATTTTATTCCAAGAAAGTGACGAGAGACAAGCATTTTACACACAAGACTCACATGTAGTCTTTCTAAGAGGAATTACCTATTTCCTTTACCAAGAAAACATACACAATAATCAATCTTTAACATATTTTCTTTACCAAGAAATCATAAAAAATATCCAACCTTTTACTGCATGCATTAACATGTTTTCTTTAGCAAGAAAACATATAAAATATTCAATCTTTAACTCATGCATTAACATGTTTTCTTCACCAAGAAAACGTATAAAATATTTACTCTTTTATTACATGCAACAACATGTTTTCTTCGCCAAGATAACATATAAAAATATTTAATCTCTTATTGCATGCATTAACATAGTATTTTCCAACAATCCAAAAAGCAAAGGAATGCAATTACTTATCTGATGATGTAAAAACACCGTGCCTTGCGATAGTCTTAGGTTTCTTCGGTTCCGGCGGAGGAAGCTTGGAAACTATAACAGTCAGCACCCCATCCTGACAGACAGTAGAAATGGGTTCTACGTTGCTGTCAGCAGGCACAGTGAACTCTTCTCATGAATTTATACCGCGCCAGGTCAGCATGAAATGGTAAGCTCAGTTACTTTACAGTTGCGAGTTTAAATGACTCTTCTTCAAGCCTGGGCAAGTTTGGAACCGCCTTAGTTATGAACGATATCATAACCAAAATTCCTAGATCCGAATCTTCCTCTGACCATATTGTGGACTGAGCGCAACGAACATACGCGAACACAAATTTGGTTACTGGACTTGATTTCTTCACGGCTTTCACCATTATCTTTTTGAATGTGGAGCACAACGACAACACTTTTTGAGTTGCAGGGAACCGATAGGTTCGATCAACCGCGGTGTGTGTATGCGGTTGTTGGAGGTATTTGTGCGGTTATTACCCAAAATCCACTCATTCGGTTTTCACAAATATCAAGAATCATTTTTATAACTGTTTCGTAACTTTTGTTTTTACCCTGGGTTATCTACGAGAGGGATATGACAATCTTTTCATAAAAATTTCCTTAGAATGAAATGAAATTGAGCTTAGAGGTATCCAAGGGAAACCCAATAAAGTGATAAGTTATAATAGCATAACAACGTTGCTAAAAATGGGCACAAGGGTGAAATTGCACAATTGTGTTCACTAAATGTTGAAACGTCAATATCATTTATGTTAGTTGATCTCCATAAAGTTATTAATAATCATTCCAAGTTATTTTAATTAATTCATAATGGTCTTCCACCTACTCAAGATCATGACTATGCTACTCATTTGCAACCTGGAAATGTACCAGAGATAGATGAAGAAGGTAAAATCATACTAGAAGCAAAACTAATCCTTGAAACAAGGATTAAGTAGTTGAGTAATCTAGTATTTGTGGAGTACCTCATCAAATGAAAAAAACTACCAGTGGAAGAGACGACATGAGAAGATGACTTATTCACACATAATCACTAGTATTTAGTCAAGTGTTGAGGACAACACTTGTTTGAAGTGGAGCGGCATGTTAATCCCTATATAAGCCCAATGTTAACCCTAAAACCCATTATTAAGCCCTAGATACTGAGTGATTACATTTCTATTGTTATATTATTATGTAAGCTAGAAACTTTTCTGGTCTCATTTTATTATAATCATACCATCTCTCTCTCTCTCTCTCTCTCTCTCTCTCTCTATATCTATCTATCTATCTATATATATATATATATATATATATATATAATAACTTCACTTAAGTCATTGGTGACAAGTGACCCTAACAACAAGATGTGTTTTTTCACGTTTCATATCTGCAATGAAAAAAGAAGAAAACTTTGCAGCAAAAAAATCATGTGCAACCTAAAACATAGAACAACAAGAAATAATTGATCCAATAACCCAATAGAATAAGACTCTAATGGATAATCTTTTATTAATAACACCTGGTGAAGGAGATCTACAACATGGGTTTGTAAATCCCCCTCTGTGGGATGGGTCCTTTGATGTCATTGTGCTTCAACGATCTGTTTCTCTCTCTCAATATGCAGAAAACCCAAAATAAAGATAGAACTCAAATGGGAGCTCAAATGACATGAGATGGTAATGGTGACAATGATAGTGATCATGGTGAAGAATGAATGGAAAACTCTCTTATTTATAACAAAGTATTGGGTTGATCTCAAAAATGGAAAATAATAAAAATATATTAACCAAATCCAGATCTAACCGTTAGAAATACTTTATTATATTTTTTGGAGAAAGAAAATATATTCAAAATGCTCAAATATCTTTATTTAGAAATAATTAACAAATAAAATGACTTATTAATTATTTTGCGTGGATTAAAAAACATGTGAAATTGAAATATTTATTAAATAGTGATTTAACAATTATTCCAAAAATAGAATTAAGGAATAATAAATAAATAGTGATTTATTTAATTATTCCTAGGTGATTTAGTCAAATGTAACAAATAATAATTATCAAATAAAGATTTAATAATTATTCCTAGAGAAAAATATATAAATAATGATTTATTCAATTATTCTCATGGGGTTTTTTAATTTTAATAAAAAATAATTTAATAAAAATGGTTTACTAAACTATTTCCTATGGTGAAAGTGATTTTAATATGGTAAAATTAATCATACATGGTGTATTTTGATCCACCTAGTTAGAAATGGATAGGTGATCATTTTTTAGGTGATAACAGATTATGCCCCAACATGTGAGTGTTAGAAGCAAATCGTATGACTGAAATAAGTTGTAGGTTACACTTCCATGAGACACCATAGGGGAGTTAGACACACAGAGAGAGATAAATATAAATAAAGCAATGCAAGGAAGGACATGGGAATGGAGGGGGTGAGACCTACTAAACTAATATAAGTCTCCTTTTATTTTGGATTACATGATCTCAAATGATGCGAGGGAGGTATACCTATACCCTCAAAGATAATTGATTAAATGATAATGGTGCGCCCATCAATGTGGGTCTCATCAACAAAGTACATGATACATTTTACATGATATGATGGCATCAATGGGCCAGAAAATAATACAATGGATCCCATATACATAATGTGCCTAGAAGAACAGAGGTCAGGGTTGAATACAATAACATCTGAGTACATGAGACATAATGCCCCTCAAGTTGACATGGTGAGGGGGGGTCACAGCCAAAGAAGCCTTGTTGAATAAGAAAGGGCTCTGAAGACCTTAATAGATCATCTGAAGGAGACATGCATGATGTGGGCATTGCAAACGACTGAAACCGAACCCATCAAATCTGCAACTGAATCTGAGGTTGGATCAAAATCTGCGTACATCCGGGCATGTGGGGGGCTACCCCCTCATGATGTCTAGAATATCTCACACACACCTGGGAATCATTGGTACAATTGGCTAGATCATCGGACCATCAAGTGTATGATTCTCAATCGTGCGATAATGAGATGGAGTCGAGCACGTGAGAAACAACCAAGTCAAAGGGCAATAATGAGTACCTTCACTTGATCCAAGGCACCAAAAAATGATGAAAGTTGGAACCAATGAACACCGTCCTCTAGACCACACTTCTGGAATAAATGTGTTGAATCTGACAAAAGAGAGCACTTCAGAGTTAAGGCAATGAGGAATCCTCAACAAGGGATGAGGAATCATCGTAAAGTGATTAATGGACTGATGCCAGGGATGATTATGGAAGGAAATAAGATGAGAGGTGGATTGTTGACTTTCCTTGTCAGAGTATCATATGCATGGTTAACCTGGTAGTGACTAACTCGATTCCAGAGGGGATGGTCAATTACTCAAACGGGGGCTTGTTATAGCATCATTTAGCACTCTTGTAGACCTTATGCTATTTTATGGCCATAAGTAGTCTCTTTTCCCATACAGACTTGATCTTATATTAAAAAAATATATTTCAAAATCTATACGTGACTCTGGCCACACTAAATTGCATACATACACGGATCCTATAACGCTGCATCGTCGTATACCTTTTAAAATATGAAAAAATAAAATAAAATGTTATTTTTTGGGTGAGGTTTACGGGATTTACCGAGATCCAACATACAGGAGCTTGTGGACTAACTGAAATAACCAATTTCAGGTGGTATATATACACCTCTTGGGTAGGCCTAATAACAACAAGAGAAAGGATATCGACATTATACCCATTCTTCTCCCATATCAAGTATTTTTTTCTCATGCCTCTTGCACTCCGAGTCTCTAGGAAACCCTAGTTTCCTTTTCAGAGATGCTCATCATCTTTATATAACATCTTCTTCTATTTGTTAGAGAGGTTGTCTTCGTGGCTCGGGTTGGACGGATCTAGAGGAAGGCTTCGAAGTTGCCTTTGGCTTGGATTAGGTTGTACCTTTCTTGTACCTATTGTTATTAATCAATAAAGAAGCTCATGTCTTGTTCTTGATATGTTATTGTCTCGTGAATAATAGTTTATATGTCTATATATGATGATCTAACATATATTTTGTGTATGCAATTTGAACTATCTATTATGTATATGCTTCTGTGATTGACTTTCAGTTCTGCTCGTTTTTTAGAAAGCAGAGGGTTTTGACCCTATGGGAACATCATCAAACATAAGACCTTCACATATGTCTCCAAATCCAACTTTGATAATTCATATGTTTGGCATGCTTGTCAGAGTGTTCTTTGTTGGTTATCTTTTTCTTCTCTCTTGAGGCTTTCAACCCTTTCCTTAGGGAACTTTTCCCACCAACAGAATTGGTGACTCTGTTGGGGAATACCATCAAGTATTTCCTAGAAGGGTTTTTGTTCTTTGATCTAGGTTTGGTTTGTTGTTTCTTGGTTTTTTCCAGCCTTAACTCTCAAGAAATTTGGTCATTCAACCTAATCTCTTGGATATGGGTTGTCTTTTTAGTTTTCCTTAGTTTTCCATTTATATGTGGTTTTTATTGTAGACATGTGCATATATATGTGGTTTATTCCAAAGAAGCTTGTGTATACACGTGTTTCTTCAGACACAGTCACGTATACATATAGTTATGTAGTTAAATAGTCGCATATGGATCTGAAAAATAAATAAATAAATAAAATAAAATATATATATAGTTTTTTTTTTTTCATTTCTGGTTTTTGTTGAGGGTTTGACCATCTTTGTTTATGATTTCTTGATGTTAATGGAGCCTAGGATTACCTTGATATCTGTTATTGTTAGTATCTTTCATCTTGTTTGAGAAAACCCTATGTCAATATAGGGTTTGTAGTTTTTGAAGTATTTTGTGTTTGAAGTTGGGTTCCAACTCTTCTTTATGAAGTCTCTAGTTGTTTTATGCTTTCGGAATAGGTCCGGTTGTTCTTAAACTTATTTATAACCCAATCTTTGAATTGCTTCTTTTGCAACCTTGAAGTTGCCTTATTTTTTTGTTTTTCTAGCTTATTTGTGAAATGTGTTTTTAATTTTGGATGAATGAGAGATTTCAATTCTCTAGTTTCTTTCTGATTTCCAAAATCTTTTGTATCTTTCTGATCAAATTATTTAAGGTGATTAAGTCTCTTATGTTGCTCTAGTCTTTTATCATTGTGATCATTAGTGACAAGTGGGATTTGTGTCTTTTCATGTTGTTGGTCTTGAAATAGATGCTTGTTTTCCCTTTCTGAACTTTTTGGTCTTTTAAAATCTTTAAAAGAAAAATAAAACATTTACTTTAAACGATGACCTGATTGAAGTAGTGAAACCCTAGAATCCAAAGCTCTGATACCAAATGTTATGCAACCAACTTACAAATAAATAGATCAACAACTTAAAAATTATCCTCTTCGAGGGGGAAACCTCCTTTACATTACATAAATGAACAATTCTTGGATGATACAAATGACAAGACCTCTTTTGTATATGTAGGGGTCTAAGGGGTCACAATATAATCAGAGCCTACATAACAATAATAATTTAAGGCACAAAAATAATAATAGTGGGCTTCTATGGGGTACAACAATAACAACATGGGCACAACTATAACAATAATAGGGATACACCAATATTGTAGGGACCTAACAGATATCTTGACAAGTAAAACATCCACTAGTAGACTACGTGAAAGCCTACTTTTGAAGAAATCTTCTTGCAAATATGTCCTAACCTAAGGTCCCTAATATTTAGAAGGACCCAAAGAGAAGTTTAGATCACCACCAATGATGACATTGTTTGATAATAATAATAAAAGGATTTATTGAGAGCCAACTCCCATAATTCAATACGAGTTTGGCTCAATACTAGTGATGAAACCTCAATGCCCATAATAGTCTCCATGCTATACATATTTGAAACAAGGACATGGCATGGATTCTATCCCACCACAAGCCAATTGTCTCATAGAGGGTTATGCTTGGATGACATGGCATGGATTTTTGAATAGGTAATTCAAAAATATAAAACTTGAAAGATAGAGGGTCTCATCAAGAGCCAACCTACCATGATCATGGGTAGTAATGGTAGTGACATTACCACATCTGGTCACCAAGCTAGGGTAATGGCTTATGACCAAATGACTATAAGACAAGAGGTCTCATCACAAGCCAACTTTTTCACTATTATTAATACTTGTGAATGGTATTGTCAACATTTAGTCACCAAGCCATGACAATGACTTTTAAGGGAATTAAACACAAAATGTCTGAACTAAATTACTCTAAAATATTTTCCAGTGGATGGTATACTAGTGTTTCCTAGGTTAAAAGGTAACCCTGTCGATCCTATGAACTCCTGCTAGCAGCACAGTCTCTACCTATGACATAGGAGTCTATCTTTATGCTAAACTCATTAATAGGATTTGCCTTTTCAAATATATCTGACATCAATAACTAGTTGTCAGAGATAGATTATTCTCTTATGTATAATTGGTGGTGAAGTCTGCAAATGATCATTCTTATTTTTGGTGTTCCAGAGAGACTTTTACAGGAAATCTGAATCTTATCATTCTACTCATCTCATCTTTATTCCTTATCCTTTTTTAATTTCATTCATCTATTCAAGAGATAACTATTTCACCCAGTGCGTCGCCAATTGTTGTGGCAAACAACAACCCCCCATTTTCTTTTTTTTCTCAGTAAACGTTCTAACTATTGTATTATATGTACATAAAGGAAATTACAGACATATGTAGCATGACTATGACACCGACTTCCATGGCCATCCTCGGCGCCATGGATACACCGACTTAACAGAAGGCTCCCACGCAGGGGTAGCGACTAATACAGTTCCTGAAGCCTCTGGAAGACTGAACGAGGCTCAAAACGTTTTCAAAAAGGACCAAAATAGGACTCACACTAACCATTTGCTTGCAAATCATCCAGCCCACGCAGGGGCGTCCTTCCCCAACCTATTGGGACTGAGTTAACCCGACTACCCGCTACATAGCTAGACCAAAAAGAGCTGAGAATTTTAAAAAGCAACAGGGAAATAAACTGAATTCGGACCCAAACCAGGTAACCAGCGTTTGACATCGTTCTGGACTGAGGCAGGGTGAGGTCGAGCGCAGGGTGGCTACATGTCCGCTGGAGGCTTCTCTTCTTCAATCGTGCACCAGCCATGACCTTCAGGGATACCCTCCCACATGGCTGCCCACCTGGCGCGCTCCTCGTCTATGACTGTCGTTGTTCTGGAGGTGGAAGGGTCTGCCAAGGAGGTTTTCCCCGAGGTGCCTTCCCCGCTTGGGGGAGGCGGCAAGGGGTGGCCTTGTTCCGGGCCAGCATTGGGTGTGTCCTCTCCTCCTGGTGGCGCTTCCTCCCCTGCACCCTCCGGGACTTGGGTGAAGAGAACCGAGACATGTGCACAGATACTGTGTGGATCACGCAAATTGCCAAGGGTAAAAACCACCGAACCAAACGCGGGAGGGCAGGTCCCTCCTCGCTAACCCCTCCAACCTCCGTGATTTGTCCTGCGTGGAGAGGTGCCACCCCTGCCCGACGGTAGCAGTAACAGCAGCAGCAGTGGTGTTGCTCCCGCTCTGCACCACCACGTCCACAACCCCTATTCGAGCCTCGTCCCGAGCCTCTTCTGCTGGGCTGCCTGTGACGCAATCGAGCCATGGCCAAATTCTTCTCTGCTGTGCTGTCTTGGGGCGGGTCGTGCAGCTTCCATGGAGCCTGAATTCGGCGTTGGCTCCGTCCAAGCACCTCCACCACCTTCGATGCCTCCTCCAACGGTTTGACGTCTCCTGTTGCTGAATTGCAGAGCTCAGAGTTCGCCGCCCGAACCTCTGAGTTTGCCTTCCCTCCTTCCCAAGAGCATGCCCAATTGTGATGACTACGGGACCAGAGGGCAGCCAGCGATGGCGCACACCTCTTCCCACTGCGAATTTTCCCCGGAGAATTCTACCAACAGCTAGCTGCAAGAACCAGAAGCCATGGCCTGATGTCATCGTCGGCTTCATATTTATCAGCGCGCCATTGAAACGAGCGCCACCCTCGTCCCTCCATCCCGTCATCCTGCGCGGCATTAATGCCCTGAACTCGCAGCAGCCGAAGTTAGTCGATGGCGGCTCCATTAACTTGCATTTATGTTGCATGGGGCGTCACATGGGGGCCATGTGGCTCAGCCCATGTAAACCCAGTGTCACCCGCATCCGGGGAACAACCCCCCATTTTCCTTCTAAGTCTTAATAATAATAGGGACCCTTATTATTTTTCCTTTTGTTAAACCGTTTAAAAGCCACAATAATGTCCTTGTAAAAAATTAAACGGAATATTTATAAAAAAAAAGTTATGGGCTTAAAAGCTTCAAATCTCAGCACTGTTCTATTAGAACCAATTCCTTAAACAATTTGATATTTGGCTCCCTGAGATCCACATGGCACCTTTCATTCCTCGTATGAAGTCCTCAGTCTCAGAATCTCGTAAGTTATTTTCATTGTAATATCTCTGAGTTTTTTATATCACACTCCTTTCTAACAGTTATCTCAGACTACTCTTACCTCGTAAGTTTTATTTAAAAACCTTATAAGAATTCCCATTATGAAGCCCTCTCTTATCTCGGAAGCTCAAAATATCAGGACATTGTCACAAATCAATTTAAATTTCTTCCCGATAATTCTTTCTCACCACTTTCCATCCTAGAACCTCAATATATTAGATTATTGCTATCTCATAAGTTAATTAAAATTCCTTCCAATATCTCTATCCCGAGATCTTACATGGCATTATTCACATGGTTCATCGTCTTGTCCATTTAAATGATTTAATGTCGTAATAATGGTCCTCGAACAAATAAGGGATTGCATTAATGGAAAATTTTCTTCCCTCGATTGATTTAAAATATGTTTTAACGCTACATTTTCATTATTCCATTTTCAGCCTCCGTAAAGAGTGTTCCTACTAGTTTCTTTATTTTCTTCCTCCAGGAAATATCGAATCCTCGATATATAGAAGAGATGAAGAAAATGGCTAAAGATAAGAATAAGGTTTGAAAGCAGCAGCCCATATGCCCGTATATTGAGGAAATCGATAAGAGGATCCCAGGAGTTGGATTGTTCTCTGATATAGTATGTACCAGAGACTCCAGTAATTCTTCTTGGGAGGTTATTTATCAATACTTTGAGGATGAAGGGTTGAGAGTTACAGTCATAATGGTAACAAAATATGATAAAACTCTCATATCATAGGCCATTGCGAGAGATGAAACCAACTCTTTTCGTCATAGAATTGGGGTAAGGCCGAGGTTATTACCATATATGGACATGGTCCAATGGGTGGTGGAAATTTGGACATTTTAGGGAGGCATATTCATACAAGAAAAGGAACATTCATTGGCTCTTTTACCAACAAATACCTTCAGAGTATGTACCTTTTGCTAGATGCCTAATGTATTTACAATAAGAAATATTTTGAAGCCTTCATAAAATAAAATGGACACCTGGTAGACTCAATTAAAGAATGGAAAAAAGACTCCAACAAGCACAAAGCTGAAGAAAGTGGTCATTATTCACTTGATTCTCTTGTATCCCCTTTTTTTCAAATCATTTCTATGTTGTGTTGATTATATGCCTACTCTAACATGTTGAAATTCCCTGAAACTTGGGTACCTTTAATTCATGGGGCCTTCGAGGGTTATATATTTGATTGTGCTACTATTCTTTTTGATAGCTTGGCCAGTAACATTTTAGCTTTCCAGCATTCCTGAAACATATCTGAGGACAAACTTCCTCCCTTTTACATGTCTACTTACATTATGAATGTCCTATGTTTTTATTTGGACTTCCTTGCAATGGGCTAGAAAAGGACCTTAAACCTATTCATATTTATCATGACATCTTGTGGAAACCAAAGTATTTCACAAAGTCATGATTCCTATTTATGAAATTATCTTTGGATCCTAGCCACCTAGAATGTCACAAGAGGCCATGGATAATATTATTAAGGTTTGAAATTGGATCAAAGAACTATTTACTTATATCAAAGTATGGGGCAGCCAAGCTCAACCCCATGAAATTCCCTTGTTTATCCTGATAAATAAGTCTACAAAGAAGTGGCCTATCAAACTGTAAGTTGTAGAATTACTAAAGTATTGAGGGATTCTAATAATAAAGCATGGCTCATCTTCCCCATGATATTTGGCATATTTTCATTGGCCAGCTATTGTCATGCTAAAAAATAAATCATTCCATCCAAGCTCTTAAATTTGCCACCATACTAAACAAGATTTATGATCCAATTTCAATTGTTAAAAATTTCATTGCTTCAAAAGGGATTAGATAGTTTATTCATGAAGAAGATAAATTTGATGATATATTTTCTCAGGCTCCCTCCTATGTCATAGTGCTAAATCAGGTGAATGAATAACTGACCTTGGAGGAGAAAAGCCAATTTTCTCATTTTAGGACTTCTAAATTAGCCACCTTTCCTCTCGATCTTCTACAATTACCTCTTTATAAATTGCCATCTATGAAAGAAGTTGTCGTTGCCACTCAGCCTAAGACTTCATCTCAGCCAGTATTTTCCTAGGGCCATCAAAATGTTATTGTAAGTTATTCCACTTAACAGAGAGAAGGATTTGTTAGCAATCCTAAATTAAATGAGGCTTGGAACAAATTTGATATAATTATCAATTCATAGACCAAGGACGAGACCACATATGCTCAAATTAGAACTTCTTCACGCTAGACCAATACTCCAAGTACCCCTCATGGTTTTGGACAAGTCACAGGATCAAAAAACACTACAAATCCTAAATATTCTATGCAAGAGTAGAAAGATGTTGAACTCATCCCAGCCTTTCCTACCTCTGAATTCATCCTAAAAATTGAGGAAATTCCTCCATTATATATCTTTTAAATTCCTCAACATAAAATTGTAATCAAAAGGGGAAGAAAGAAAAGGAAGATTGATCAGACTTAGGCACTAGTACCTGGAAAGGCCACTCCCTTTGAAGTTATTTGGAAAGATTCTTCCACTACACCAACAAATGAATTGGGCAAGTTATCTCAATTCATAGGAGCATATGCCTCAGCCACTATGGATAAAGCAATGGAGGTTCAAGAGCTTATAAAATAAAAAGAGGAGAAAATTCCCAGCAAACATTCAATGCAGAAAAAAACAGATTAGTGAATAGTGGCAGCAAGAATTGACGGAATTGCAACAAATTTTTTATGCATTGAAGCTACAATATGATGAAGAAATGAAAATCAAAGACAACTAAATCAAAGAAACTGAGCAAATATTGGAACAGCTACAATCCAGTCCACCTCAATTAAAAGAATTTAAAAATGACTCCAAGGAATTGATTTCTTTACTTAGACATCAACAAAAAATTGTTTGTAATAAACTTATGTTAATTCAGGATCAATGCAAAACAGGAAGTATGTTTTTTGATCAACTTACTGAAATGATGAGTTACTTTGATGAGGTGAATGAGAAGTTAAGTGATTTCTTCATGTTGGTCACTTTAATTATTTATTAATTCAAACAACTAAGTGCTACATAAATTGTCAACCCAGGGAAGTTTATTTATTTCAAAGGCAACTACACACTATATGTTCTCAATCTCAAAAGCAATAAAGTTGTAGTAATAAATAAACTAGTCACACCTTGCTCCAAGCAAACTGAAGCTTCACTCTGAGTTATAGCAAAAATAATATATTGCAGACAGTTACCAAAGAATGCTTAATTTCATTAAAAGAGTAATCTAATGAAAAAGAATCAATCTGCAAAGGAAAACACTATCTATGCTGTAACAGAGAACATGACCCTATTCCCAAAGCAGGAATCTTCAGCACCTGTTCCTGATTACCATGCTTGCCAACTCACTCTGTAAACTCAATTGCCAATGAAGCACTAACTATAGATGAACTAAGTAATGCAATAATCAATTGGAAAACAGAGTTTAGCAATAATGCATAAGAAACATTCAGTAAACAGAACTTTTAACAAGGTATGGATAAGAAACACACTTAACACATTGCAGAAATATAATGGGTGAATCTTGTGATGAAGGTGGGCCCTGTCCTCCTCACAAGATTCCCTAGGAAATGAGAACTAGAAAGAAATGTTCATAACAGTATTTTGTTCATCCATCAATATGTCATGTTACAAAAAGATTCCAGTTGTGTTCCTTCAACTAGACCTTCCCACAGTCTGTCTGTCCCCCTCTAATGTAGATGTCTCCTCTTTTTAAAGAGGAGACATCTATTACAATAGATTACATTGTAAGTCCTATTTTAACCCAATATACCAAAATAGGGAAATCAGTTTTCCCATCAACAAAATGTTGTTACAGTAATGCTGACTTTGGATCGTGGTCATTACATCCAGCGTAGCAGCTCCTTCAATGATCTTCTTCTGTTGCTATCAAATCTAGGATGCAAATCACGACTGTTTCAGCCACGGGATTTGCGCGTCGTTCTTACTGTTTCAGCAACTATAGAAGTAATCTTGCAGTCTCCAGGCTGTTTCAGCAATGTGGACTGCACATTGTTCTTTAACTATTTCAACAACTATCTGATTCAATGATTAACTATGAAGATAACGTAATTATATGTAAAATAATAAAACGTATAGTAATCAGAAGAAATATTGTGTACCTTTGGAACAAATGGGTTAATGTAATAATATGAACTTAAAATATAGGTTGGAAAAGGATGACATAATGGAAAAATATATGGTCAAAAAGGGACGATATGGGATCCTATCATCCCCCCCAACTGAAGGAGTTTCATGTCCTCATGCAACTTTAGTCTGAATCTGAGTCTGAATACTGGGCCTTGCAGTGCAAATTACTTAGTCAGTAGGTGTAGAAGGTGCTATCAGCCCGTTCTCTGAAACCATAAGCATGCTGTAATTTCTGTCATACTATTGTCTCCTCCTTTTTGGACAACCTGAAGTAAGCCTTATATTCCTATGCTAGTAGCCATAGAATAAGGAAATGAAAATGATATCCTAGCTATTTTTCAGCACACAGTTGGATGCATTTGACATAGATAGGTAGTCTTGAAATTGTTGTTTCAAGATTAAGAGGGTTAAAGGGATGATATTCCTTCCTCTCTTTAGGTGATTGTTCCCGAAATAAGTTGTTTTCCTGTAAGGCAAGAGATCCCTTGGCTTTGACATAATGTTGGCAGTCTTTTAAGACTGCTACCTGTAACTGTCTAATATGCTCGGTCATCCCTTGTTGCCTTAAAAGCTGATGATATTCAGCAACGAAAATGGCAACATTTTGTGGCTCAGGTTGAATCCACAGAAGGCAATTTTCTTCATTATGCCTTGCTGAAAGGAAGGCATTCTGCCACATGAGTTGATTGGCAAGGAAAGAAACAAAGGCCCTGATTTGAATATCACCCACCAGAGGATTCAGATTGAGTTTCCTATCCTCAGGAATGGCTTCGTTATGAAGATACAATTCACTGAGTAAATTTTGTTCACTGGTTGATGCCTCTGTGAAAGTTTTGACAAATTGTTGGGTTGTAGATACCTCATGAGGTCGTCCATCTCTGATTGCCTTTACTTGGAAGACCGCTAAGCATTCTGCGAGAAACAAAGAGTAATTAAAGGATGGTTTCCCGGTGGCCAGTAATATTTGAACCAAACCAAACATGAGAGACAATCTAGTTTTCAATTGTTTGTTTTCCTTGTTATGGGCACAAGACTGCTCCAAAACTTCCCAGTTTGCATATATGTGATTTTTCCATGATGCTTTGTGTTCCTGCAAGATTTTCTCTTGCGACATAACATATTCCTTCTTCCATTTATCCATCTGTGCTTGAGTACTACTGGTCTGAGTGAAGACAGTCTTTGTAGGCCAAGGTTCAGTCTGAGTAAAGACAGTCTTTGTAGGTCGGGGTTCAGGACTTTCAGTTTTAACAATCACCGTAGGCCGAGGTATTTGTGGTTTAACCTCTTTTTCAAAAATCTTTGAAGGTCGTGCTAGTTCTTGTGTAACAGCAGGGCGTTCCTTTTTAATTGCAATAGAAGTAGATGCAGGGGTGGCTCCAGGCAGTGGACTTCAACTATTTTATAACCAGCTTGATGATAAATATTGCCACACTAACTACACATATATTCATTATACTAACCTTTCTCTGTACTCTTCTCAATTGCAGATGCTACATGAGCTAAATTATACAAATTAAGCTCTCTGTCATAGGCTTCCCTTGCTGTTATTAATTCCTGTTTATAAGCTTCAAGTTCGGATTTTAAAAACTCATTTTCCTGTAGAAGGGAAGCCAAGGTGACTGTGCTTTGTGTAGCAGCGGGAGTCTCGATAGATGATTCCAGTGAATGAAAGGCCTGTTGTTCCGTAGCAGCTTCATCATTCAGAGCCTCAGCAGGTGGTTCTTGTGTGGCAACTGCTGAATCATTGGCTACATCATCCTGAGCATCCAAATTTTGCATACCAGCAGATGGTTCTTGTGTGGCAGCTACTGATTGAGTAGCTGGTTCTTGTGTAACAGCTACAGTTTGTGCAATATGCTGGTTACTTTGTTCATCAACAGTTGGTTCTTGTGTAGCAACTGTTGAATCAGTAGCTGGCTCTTATGGGGCAGCTACACCTAGGTCATCTATTTTTTGTTCATCAGCAGGTGGTTCTTGTGTAGCAACTGCTGAATCAGTAGTTGGTTCTTGTGGGGCAGCTACACCTACGTCATCTATTTTTTTCTCATCAGCAGGTGGTTCTTGTGTTTCAACTGCTGAATCAGTCACTGGTTCTTGTGGGGTAGCTACACCTAGGTCATCTATTTTCTGTTCATCAGCAGGTGGTTCTTGTGTGACAACTGCTGACTGAGTAGCTTGTTCTTGTGGGACAGCTACATGTTGTACATCATCTTAGGTATCTAAATTTAGTGGATCAGCAGTTGGTTCTTGTGTGGCAGTTGCTGAATCAGTAGTTGGTTCTTGTGTGGCAACTACATTTTCTGAAAGAAATGATGTCACAAAATCATGGGCATCTTGCATTTCAGTACCCAAGGGTGAGACAGGTAAAGATTTGGGTGCTTGGGATTGTGGTGGGGTATGGAGTTTTAGGCTAATAGGTGGGGAATTTGGAATGGTAGTAACAATTGTTGCTTCAATAGACGTCCTCATTTGTCTTCGGGGTTGAAAGGCAAAGAAAGCAGTAGTTTTTCTATTATGAGTGGGTTTTTCAGGGATTGTGGCTTCTTTGGTTGAAGCCCTTGTTCGTCTTTTAGGTGGAGGAGTAATGTTGTCCTGCCTTTTTCTTTTTAGCTTAGCAATGGGAAGGTTGTCATTAGAATCATCACTAGGGATATGGACAGTGGGACTGGATGATTCAGCTAAATTATGGGGTGGAGTCAATGTAGTGGAGGGGTCAATTGGGTTGGCTACTGCAGGTGGTGGAATTTTTGGGGAATCAAAGATGCTCCTTGGTTGTTGTACGGAAGGATTTTCAACTTGCTAAGGGATTCCAGGGGTTTGTTGAGGATTTTCAGGAGGAGCTTCGAGAGTTTCAGCATCTAGTTGGGGAATTTCGGCTGTTGTTTAAGGAATTTCAACAGCTTCTTGGGGATTTTCGGCTGCTACTTGAGGAATTTCAGCAGCTTCATGGATATTTTCAGCTGCTGCTTGAGGAATTTCAGTAGCTTCTTGGGGTTCTAGGGGTGGGTTGTTAAGGGGAGGGGGATTCTGTTGGGCAAAACCCCTCTGAATTAATAGCTGAATAAGACGATGATGGGTGAGGGAAAGGAGTGGGTACTTCGCATTCATGCAGTAATGTGACATATTTTTCAGACACCCAAGTAGATAGTATGGCATATTTAACAGTCGACCATGTCTCAAATTATTTAACAACACAAAATCATGCTGATAAACTACCTGGAAACGTCCTTCGCAGGTAAGGTAGTGATTGACGAATTGTGCAACCATCGGCCATGGAGGTGGTAATGAATGAAGCGCAATACCCCTGCCTTTAGGCTCGACCTACTCTCCAGGTAGAAGAAATTCCTATTGTGCGTTCAAAATGATGTGTTTACGACTAAACCATTGAATGCCATCGGTCGGTAAACCTGAAACCTATGTTATATCATCCTCTGAGACTGGAATTCGAACTCCTTAAATAGTAGAGTAGCCTTCCTATAGATTACATGCAAATTCAAGGACTTGCTGAGGATCGAATCCCTGAAGCCTCCGAAAATAATCTACCCAGCATGCCCACTGAAAAATCTGATATACTTCTGGGTGTAATTCCAATAGAGTTGTCGAGTCGGGTTCATTTCGAATAGCAGAACCTCCCATAGTTACTAGCTTCAGTAAAATGCACAGTGCAAAGCCGAGTTACCGAACCCGAGACAAAGTAAATTTTGCAAATGAGGTCATGAAATAATAGGACAGAGATGGGGTGATAAGACATGATCGTGGTAAAAAAACAACGGTGATTGGCGTATTGTGAAATGATGGTGTAATTTTGGTGTTCCCCCCAACTATGGCTGAAATGATGAGTTTAGATGTACGGAGATTGTGGTAATCATGTCATAATCTTCTCATTAACTATAGTTTAATAATATTTACACATAACAAATGCATACCTCATGTTTACCTTTGATTGATATTCGGAAAATATAATGTTTGTTGCTAATAGACCACCAGTGGTTATGGAAAAGGGTTTTGAAATATGAGGGTATTTATATGAAAGGCCTTTATAAACATAGAAGGAGGTAGTGAAAGAACAAAGTTATAAGAATCAATAGATGGTCCTCACAATGGAAAGTAATGTGTATTCACTCTTTGAGAAGAATTGATGTTTCAATCACGGGAAAAAAATGGGTAAAAGTTGGTGATGGAATGGATGGAAATTGGTGTTTCAGCAACGGGAAAAATGGGAAAGGTTGGTGTTTCAGCAATGGGAGAAATGGGAAAAGTTGGTGTTTCAGCAATGGGAGATTGGTGTTTCAACAACGTGAACAATAAAGAGAGATGTTGCTGTAAATAAGAAAATAGGGGAAATGTTGTTGGGAAGTAATGGGGAACATAGGGAGGAGAAGAAGGAAAAGTGATCAAAGTGGGGGAATGAATTGTGAATTGAAGTGAGATGACAATTCTCCCCAAAATGAAGTTTAAACCTGTTTGCAATACAATTGTTCTTTTCAACCAGCCTCCCAATCTAAGACCTTCAAAATAATCAATTGTAACATACCAACCCTTGACAAGGATTATTAGTAAAGAAATCTAATCTAATACTAAAAATATATAATGCAAAGATTAAATGCAATGAGGGGCAGCAGGCTCCCCTAAAAAGATATAATGTGAATCTGCCATGCAAGTGGCCTTAAAATCCTCTGTAGAAATAGGTTACTGGTACAGACGAAGCCGATACCCATTTACTAACAATGGTGTTCTAGAATCATCAATTGTTAGGAGCCTTACTGTTCCATTTGGGAAAACAGTATCTATTTCGTAAAGTCCCAGCCACCTTGTTCGTAATTTCTCTTGAAAATTTTCAAACCAAGAATCATACAATAGAGCCCAATTACCCTTTTGGAACTGCTTATGCTTAATAGTTTTATCATGCCACCTAGTTCTTTGTTGTTGAATCATAGTTGTTTGATGGATGGCATCCAACCTCTTTTCATCCAATTCCTGAAGCTGCTGCAACATAGCTGTCTGTGCATCAGTCAAATCAAGGTTAACAGCTGAAGCAGTTCTTAAGGTTTTAATCTCAAATTCCATATGAAAAACAACACTTTTACCATAAACCAATTCGTAGGGAGAAAATCCTGTAGTGTTCCTCCAGGTAGTTCTGTAAGCCCATAATGCCTCAGGTAGTCTTTGAGACCAGTCCTTCCTATTTTCCTTCACTGTTTTTGTTAGAATGGCTTCTATGACTTTGTTTGTGCTTTCCACCTGACCATTGGCTTGGGGGTGGTAAGGTGTAGTCATTTTATGATGAATATGATATTTTTGAAGCGTGGCTTTAAAACCATGAGAATTGAAAGGAGGTCCTCCATCTGTAACTAGCTCTCTAGGCACTCCAAATCTAACAAAGATTTCTTCAAATAAAAAGGTTAAAACAGATTCTTCGTTAGCTCTAATAAGTGCTTTGGCTTCCACCCATTTAGTCATATAATTTGTACAAACCAATATGTAAACTCTTTGACTGGATGGAGGATTGATGGGTCCTATAAATTCTAGAGCCCATCTTTCAAAGGGTTCAAGTATTACCTAGGGATTCAATTGCATTTCATCTCTATGATTAGGTTGACCCATTCTCTGACAACTATCACAGGCCCGAACATATTTCTTTGCATCCTTGAAGAGTGAGGGCCAATAATAACCCATTCTGAGAATTTTATGTGATGCTCTCTTATCAGCAAAATGCCCTCCACAAGGGCCATCATGACAAGCCTTCAGTATATCATAAACCTCATCCTCCCTAATGCATCTTCAGATTTCCTGATCAAGCCCTGTATGAAAAAGGCACCAACTTATCCAACTATAATGAGCACTTTGTTGAATGATCATTCTTTTCTCCCGATGTGATAGGTGTGATGGTAGCTTCCCTGCAACCAGATAATTGGCAATGTCTACATACCAAGGTGAGTGAGCAGATACTGCAAATAAATACTCATCAGGAAAGGAATCATCTACTGGAGTATTATCATCAATTTTTATCCGACAAAGAAAATCGGCAACTACATTTTATTTACTCGGTCGATCTACAATTGTAATATCAAATTCTTGTAATAATAATAACCATATGGTAACTCGAGCATTTGTGACAGATTTGTTCATTAAATACTTAATAGTTGAGTGGTCAGTATGAACAAAAGTAGGGTAACTAGTAATGTAATGTCGAAATTTATTAATAGCATAAATGACTGCTAAAAATTCTTTCTCAGTAACTGTGTAATTAAGCTCAGCAGGGATCATATTCTCACTAGTGAAATAGACAGCATAAGGAAGATGGTTTTCCTCTTGTCTCAAGACAACTCCAATTGCAGTGTCCGAAGCATTAGAGGATATATGAAAGGGAAGTGCCCAATCAGGTCCCCTTAGCATAGGAGTTGTAGCCAATTGATGCTTAAGTTCATCAAATGCTTTCTGGCAAAGATCAGTCCACTTAAATTCAGCATTTTTCATAAGTAACGCAAACAAAGGAGAAGCTATTTTAGAAAAAAAAATTAATAAATCTTCTGTAGTATCCAGCATGTCCTAAAAAACTTCTTACATCAGTTTGTGTTTTAGGGATAGGAAGGGTCTGAATTACCTATATTTTGGATGGATCCACTTGAATCCCTAGGAATGAAATGAAGTGCCCAAGTACAATTCCTTCGTTCATCATCATATGACATTTTTTAGTACTCAAGGAAAGGTGAGCTTGTATACAACGTTTAAGTACTTTCTCAAGGTTTTGTAATGCATCTTCAAAAGTCACACCATAAGGAGTAAAGTCATCCATAAATATCTACATAGAGTCATTAAGAATACCAGAAAAGATTCCTATCACTACTCTTTGAAACGTTGCTAGAGCATTACATAGTCCAAATGGGAGGACTATATAAGCAAAAGTTCCCCAGGGACTAGTAAAAGTGGTTTTGTCTTGGTCTTGGGGTGCAATTTTGATTTGGTTATATCCGCTAAAACCATCTAAAAAGGAAAAGAATCTTTTCCCTGACAAACTGTCTAGAACCTGATCAATGAATGGCAAGGGGAAATGATCTTTTTGAGTGGCTTTGTTTAGGGCTCTATAATCTACACACACTCTCCATTTCCTGTTTTTCTTAGGTACTATCTCCAATGGAGAAACCCATTCACTGTCAGATATGGGGTATAAACCCTGCATTAAGTAATTTTTTAAGTTCTTCTTTAACAATTTCCCTCAAATTGGGATTCATTCACCGATGGGGTTGACAGACTGGTCGGTATCCTTTCTTAATATAAATACGATGAGTACATAATTCAGGAGAGATCCCCTTCATATCTGTGTAGTCCCATGAAAATGCTTCCTTATTTTCATGAAGTAACTTCATTAGTTGTTGTGTTTCAGCATCTGATAGGTTGGGGTTTATGTTCAATGTTTTGCGAGGTTCAATTTCTACTGTTATGCTTTTAGAGGAGATAGCAGTTGATGTTTGAGGTAGATTTTCTGATTTAAGCCTTTCCTGTATTTCAGGTTTCAAAATTGCAGTCAACTGGTTATATGTTTCAGAAGTGACCGAGGAGGGTTCAGACATAAAATTACTAATTACTTCATCCCGTGGTGTCTTTAAGAGTTAAGGCTTGTCCATTAGTCAAAATGGGTTGAGTGGCATTATCATCATAATCCAACCATACAGAATCATCATTATTAATCATAGGTGTGGCATGAGGATAAAGGGTAAGTTGCTTAGTTTCGCATCCATTGGAAATTGTCATTGAGTCTGACCTACAGCTAATAAAAGCATCAGCTGTAGCTAGCCAGGGTATTCCCAAAATTAAATGATGTCCCCCCAACTTTGGTTTAGTCTGTAGTACGACAAAATCAGCTGGGTAATTCCAGGATTCCACTGAAATGATCAGGTCCTCAATAACTCCTTCAGGTTTGATGGTGGAACGATCAACTAACTCTAGAATGGTCGGTGTTTCTCTAATTACATTCTTTAGCTGTAACAGCTGTGAGGTTTCAAGGGTCATAATATTTATAGCAACACCTAAGTCTACCAGGACTCGTGAAATAATAGTTTTTCCAATCTGTACTGTGACCGTAGGATGGCAAAGATCACCATACTTAACAGGAAGAGTTTTTCCGGACATTAGAGCAGCCAGATCACCCATAACATGAACTGTAATGGGATCTTTAGCTTTCCTACCAAGTTTCTTAATACAGATATCTCTGACAATTCTGGCATAAATTGGTACATCTCTAAGTGCTTGTAAGAGTGGAATTTTGACATAAAGATCCTGCAATTCTCCTAAAAGATTAAAAATAGGCGGTTCAGGTGTCTTAGTGAGAGCTAGACGCTCAGGGAATGGTGGCTCTGCTGTTTCAGCAGTTTTATTAGAGGGTGGCTCTGCTGTTTCAACACCCTTATTAGGTAAATTATTCCTTTCTGTCTCTTCTTTGTTAGAGTCAGAAGAAGTAATATCATCAATAATAGGCTCAACTACTCTCCTGGATCGTAAATGAATATCATTACACTGCGCAGGGAGGGCAGGAGATATAAGCTGGTTCTAAATATCAATGACTTGCACAACCTTATTATTAGGGTTAGGGTTTGGTTGTATAGGTAGCTGGGGTCTTATTCTCTGATTATTTGGTGGAGCACCTGATGGTAGAGAGAGAGGTTGCTAAAACTGAGGAAATTGGTTTGGAAACAGGATTTGTTGAGCTCTCCAGTTTGGGTTCCATTGATTAAAATAAGATTGTTGTGGAGGCCAAGCAGTCCACATTACAGGATCTACAAAGGGAGGGTTTTTTTGTTGCATGGGTGGGAAGTTCATTTGGTTAAAGGGTGGATATTGCATTTGGTTGAAGGGCAGGTCATTTGCTTGATTAAAAGAAGGATAATTATTCCAACAATTAAATGGCATATTAGAGTTTGTACCTTGTCCTCGTGGTTGCCATTGCCTCCTCTGTGTCAGCAAATAAACTACTTCAGCTTCCTCCTTGGTTGGTTGCAAGGCTGCTTTTATTCCTGGTAAAGAGGGGAATTGTTGAGTTTCATGATCCTTCTCACAAATGGTGCAAATTGGTACCTTGTCTAATGGACATTCCCTTAGTGGATGTTTTTCTCTGCATTTAGGACAAAAGATAGCCAAAGCAGCTTCTGCCTCTACTTGTTTCTTCTTAACCTGCAAGGTATCAATCTGTGAAGCGAAAGAGCTTAACATTTCAGTTTTAAATTCCTCAAGTGGATTACCTATTTCAGCTCTTGTTGCTCCCCCACTGGTTGATTTTTGGACTCTTGAATATGTATTATCCCTACTTTTTGATCTATTTGCAAATCCTCTTGAACATCTCTTACAGAGGTTGACAATTTCATCATACAATTCCTTAGATATGTCCCCTTTACCAAGCATATTTAACATGTCTAAACAATCATCCCTTACCCCTTTCAATAATATTGTCTTAATAATATTTTTACTTACATTGGGGTGATCGGATCTCTGCAGATTGTATTGTAATCTTTCCACAAAGTCCTCCAAATTTTCGTCCTCCTTTTGAACCATCTTGAATAGTTCCTCCCTTTTTTCTCTCGTCCGGAAATAGTCTTGATATTTGGCCAGAAACTTCTTCATCATCTGCTCCCATGTTGTGATCACATGACCTCCCAGGCTCATAAACCATCTTAGTGCATTTCCTTTTAGTGTCGCTAGAAATAGCTTCAACTTCTAAGCATTAGTAACATAATCATAACTTCTACACAATATATCAAACTCGAAAAGAAACTCATCAAGGTCTTCAAAAGATAAACCATGGAAGTTAGGTAAGGCTGAGAGTGGGATATTCTTCATAGGAGTTGCCCCTCTGGGAAGATCCCCGATAGGAAATCCCAAGGTGGATAGAGAATTCTCACCTCTTCCCTCTCCTCCTCCTTGTCCCCCACCAAAGAGTCCTTCATTGTTTCCATCATTGGTTGTTCCCCTGTTGCACTTGCCCGGTCTTCAGCGTTTTCTGTTGGACCCTCAATGTCTTGAACTGGTTCCTCAATGTCTTCTACTAGCCCCTCAATATCTTCTATTGGTTCTTCAATATCTTCTACCAGTTCTTCAGTGTTCTCTACTATTTCCTCAACCCTTTCAGGGCCCACAACTTCCTTTGTTTCGTAATTTGTCTGGAGAGAATGCTGAGTCTTTGGCTTCCGAGAGCTTAGCCTCTGAGAAGTTTCATATTTTGATATAATCTCATCAATAAAAGTTCTCCTTCCTCCTCTTCCTTTGCCCTTGCCACATGTAGGATTAGTTTTCTTACATCCTGTTACGCAGCATTTTGTCACCGTCCCTGTTACCCCTTCTCCCGCACATTGGAGGACTTATTCCGGGACCTGTGAGAAGTGACATAACTTGAAAACACCTGCATTATATCCCTTAAGGTATGTACTTCATATGCCTTGAAGACACCTTCTGCAAAATACCCAAAAATATAGCCCTTTCTCCATTGGCATTGTTCCACAGTGTATCACTCGCGCTAATGTGGGAAATCCTCCAAAGAGGGCACTCCAGCTGGCGCTTTGTCTCAGAGTCGCACTAGCGCCAACCCAGTTGGGTAAAGTTTTTAACAAACAAACTTCCGAAGGTTCCTTCTACCTTATCCATGAACTGATTCCAGTTTGAGTTAGTTCAGTTGGGCTTCGAATCTCCCAAGGAGGGAAGTAGTTCTCCACCTCTCATGGAAGCTTCCTAAT